>PVKE010001469.1:54184-99714 GCA_004027555.1 Craseonycteris thonglongyai
TTAAACTTGGAGTTAGTCCACTACCTATGCCTAACCTCAGACCCAGCACTCACACTAACCCTCACTGCAACTTTAACTCCTACAGTAACAGGAACCCTAGCCCTAACCTTAACCCATGCCCTATTTCAAGCCCTAAACCTAACTGTAACCATAACCCTAACACTAAACCAAAACTTACCCCTAGTCATAGCCATCACCCCAAATCCTCCTTAATTGAATTGTATCTTTAGTCCTTCAGATAATACCTTTTGTGAACCTTTTTTGTTAACCTTTAGGAGTTGACCTGGCAAGGTACTGTTTGAAAAGAGCGTTTGATAAAGTTTCAAGGATTAAAAGTTATCCAGAAGGTGCTGGTGTTTTCTAGTTGACTAAAAATTAAACAAAGATATAATGTGAAAATGTTATGTATTTCATGGCAGTCGATCACATACTGGTAGACATTTTAGAGTCTAAATAAAGCAAATGTTAGATTACTTACAAATTTCATTCACTTCTTAGGTAAAATTATGAATAGGATTTCATGAAATGGTAAATTTAGTAATTTTGTCTTGGTAAATGAAAATATTAGATGGCAATAGTAACAGGAGATAGTTAAATAATGTCTGTTTTGAAAATGTAATTTCTACTCCCACAAAATTCTTCTGATGCATATGTAATAGTTAAAAGGCTAGCCTTAGGATCTGGACGGGAGGATCTTAACTGAGTTTCGATTTTCTAGTCATAAATAACATAAATGTTTTAATTAGGTTAGAGGATATTATTTGTATGTTCACTGTGGATAGTGTAGAAATAAAGCGTGCTTAAAATGCTTTATTATTCTCGTATGTTTTTAGCTTACACATGTTACAGGCTCCTCAATTGAACTGAAAGCTTTAACAGGAATTTCATAAATGTAGAAATTAACTATTTAATAGCCGCTCTGAATTAAAGATCTTGAAAAGTTTTTCTTCCGCATGTTTATTGTGATTAGCAAGCTGTTAGATTTAAGACATACTAAGAAAAGGGGGAAACACAATGGCTTTTGGATCTCCTGGGGATTTTTACTGTCTGCCAAAAGCTTTGGTTTACATCCAAATGGTCACACAAGTTTCCTTGTAGCAAGAAAGATTTCTTCTTGTGATATAAGTAATTTAGAAACTGAGTTGGTTGTTAATTCCATTTTCCAAACTTAGATTCTTTTATACCGGTAGTAAAGTCACTGTGTGATAGTGGAATTTAGTTTTCTTTTTTAAGTTTTAGAACAGTGCCATGGATAAAAGACACCTGGTTTTTATTCAAGCTGCTTCTACTTTGAAAGTGAGTGTGATAGTCCTTAAAAAAAATAATGCATATATCATACGTACCTTTATTTCCTTCCTCTTCCCCTGCTGCCTCCCTCATTTCTCCCCCCACCTCATGGTATTAGTAAAATTCATTATATAAAAGATGAATCTTTAAAATAATCAAATGAACATGGAACCCTTCCTCCATTTTTTTTAAGTAATGGGGATCTGGAAAGACCTTATTCAAAGGTGGGTTTTGTGTGATACGTCCTTCTTAACCTCCCCCGTCTTTTCCTGCTCCCCTCCCCCAGGCGGCTCTTACTGAAGCTGCTGGATTTTTATTTGTGCTTGAGGCAGGGGCCGGGGCAGGGCTTTCGTAGTGCGTGGGGTGGAGTTAAAAGACCAGATGCGTCCTGATCATTTAAAATCCTTCTTGTGAATGAGCTGGGAAAAAAACTACACGTGTAAATCGTAACTCCGCTTTATAAAGAATAATACTTACACTTTTTTAAAAAACAAGACTTGGAGTAAATATGTTCTCTTACCCGGTTTACTTTTTCAGAAGCAATTTCTTATTTTAATCTTAGCGGAAATTTTTATTCACATTTGATTATATCTCTTTTAAAATAAGCAGATGGACTTGATATGTTGAAATTTTTTTCATACCATTCTTTATAAATCTAAAGTTTTTAATGAATGCAAAATGTATGGATAAAAGCTTACCCTAGATTCTAATATGAGAACTAATACTAATTCGCATCCTAAAACCACTTTGATAATGACAGTAATACGTTTTATTTATTTATATATATATATACACACACACACATATATATATATGTGTGTGTGTGTGTATATATATATATATATATATACCCCTTCACGTTTTGAGGATAAAACTCAGAAAATAACTAATAGTTTTTTTTTTGTTTTTTTTCTTACCAGACTTTCAAACCCCTGGTTGAAAAAAGTATACCCAGTTCAATCACTGCGGTAGAATTCCTTGTAGATAAACAACTGGATTTTTTAACTGAAGATAGTGCCTTTCAGCCCTACCAGGTAAGAAATTTTAGGTTGCTTTTAAAAGTTAACTATTTTCATTAAACTTCATTGATACTCAGATTTTTTTTTTAATACTCAATTCCACCTAACATAAAGGAGTGCAAGGAACCCAATGCAGTCAATAAATTTTGGTTATAGGATAAATGATTCGTTTACTCAATCAAGAGATACATACTGATAATGTACTATAATGTGAGCCAGGCAGTATTATTGTCACTGGGAATTCACAAGTAAGAAAAATAAAGTCCCTGCCATTATAAATCATGTTCATTGTTAGAAAATAACTGGTTAAATATTAGTGTATATTATCTTTGTCTCCATCTCTATAAAGGTTAAGAATTAGGTGATAATGAGATTAGTATTTACCATATGCATGCATATCAGCTTAGCATAATAGTTCATTTTCAAGAGACCATTTAGATTGTCATTAAATGACTGGTTCAGTTTCTTTTTCTTTTTTTTTTTCCTTTCACCCCCACCTAGGAACTCATATCAACAGTATTAAGCTAAATGTATATATTTTTTAATTTTTAGTAAAGTTCTATCAGTTAATTTTTTAAGGTAGAAGTGAAAACTCAAAGATGTTTTTGTGTATTTGGATTTTAGATTGAATTAAATTTATATATTTCATAGGTTTCTTTAGTAATTACATTGAAAGAGAAAGGATGAGTGAATTAGTTTTACTTTTTTAATGGAGCCAACATTAGTCCTCTATTTTATTTCAGAATAGTTTTTCAAAAGTAAAATGTAGAGGAATAATTTTTTATGGAGAGAACATGGGCTTGAATTAATAAGCAGTGATACGTTGTGTATGGAGTTATAATACTTAGGGAACTCTAGTTATTTGCCTTTTTGTATTAGAGCTACCAAATTAGATAGTGCCCTTAGTTAAATGTCGCTTCCTATTTTATAGTCTACACAGTTTGCTTTTGTCTTCTCACATTATTTTTCTTATTTCATTAAATGCCCTCGGTTTTTTTACTGTTAATTTGTTCTTTGTTTATAAATTTAGCTAAAAATTCACAGCAAGCCCCAGTTTAATATTGGAGATGTTAAGAATTTTCCCTCGGGTTTTATTTTGTTTGGTTTTTAATTGTGAATGCCATTTAGCTTACTATATATGCCTTACTATAATTTGTTTCATTTCTGACAAGTCTTTTAGTGGGAATTAGGCTAGGTGAGTCTAGGTAAAAATGAAAGGAACCCTCTTAAGTTTTATTGTTTTAATTAATCTGTGGTTGCTGAGTAGCAATCACTCTAGAAGTTTCAAGTTGGATTTAATTTAGAGAAGGAAAATCAGTATGTGGAAATTACTTTAAAAAATAAACTCTTACGAGGTGACCTAATATTCTAAGTGTGTGTGTTGTTGTTTTTTTATTGTAATGATTGAAAGAATGTGCTAACATTTCATAGGGTTGTGTTGTTTTTTTTTTACATTTTTAAACTTGTAGATTTTGATAATTCTTTCATTTTGTTAATGGCTTCAGAGCTAAAGACTTACTTAATTTGTTGAATTGTTTACCTTTTTAGTAAGTCACTTGTTGCTCTGTTAGTATAGGTAAATGTAAATCAACCTCTGGCCTACAAGCGATACTGTATCCTCCAGAGGTAAAGTGATTCACTTGATACTATATTTTAACCATTTGTGTTTCATGAATAATAGAAACTTGCAGTTCTAAGAAATCAGAAAGAATTAGACTAAAAGCACTTGATTTAGGATCCAGCATACCTTTACAGGATATGCAATCTTTTGCTTTCCTTGGGCCACACTTGAAGAATTGTCTTGGGCTACTCATATAATACACTAAAACTAATGATAGCTGATGAACTAAAAGAAAATAAAAGCAAAAGAAATCTCATGTTGTAAGAAAGTTGATGAAATTGTGTTGGGCTGTATTCAAAGCCATCCTGGGCCATATGTGGGCCGCAGGTTGGACAAGCTAGGTTTGGAATTTCTTAGTGAGTTTCAGAAGTAATAGGTGGTTTACAATATAGTTTTTTGGGGGCTGTATTTTAATTTTTATATTTGTTTTATTTAAATTATATTTTTAAATATATGTAAATGATAGACTACTGTAACATTTTGAATGAAAATTTCAAAGACCTAAGATGGCTTAGTCTAGTATTTCAAATTTATTTATTTAAATGAATCTGTTAAATATAGGCTCATTCTAGCTAAAGGAAATGATTTTGGAGTTCATATAATTAGGGTGGCTTTATCCCAGAATGCTCTTCTAACCAGTTGTCCAAACAGTACATTAAATTCCTTGGCATCTTAAACATGGCAGCTGTTACTGGCATAGATTTTATGAATAGTGCCTTGACATATCGTATCATTAGGGTAACCCTATGTAAGTCAAACAGTTTAGGGAAAATTGAACAAGTTTTTTAAAGATTGATTGATTTTTATTTATTTTTTTATTGTTTTTAACAGAGAGAGAGAAAGAGAGGGAGAGATACAGAGACAGAGAGAAGGGGAGGGCCCCGAACAGTCTCCATAGTTGCACATCATTGGTTTTTCCACATAGTTTCATTCCACAGGTGGGCGCGGGGCTGCACAGGGCAGGAACTGGGCCAGGGTCTCACCCCCATGAGAACCAAACTGTAGCCACTCCCCAGCTCAGCATATGGGTCTGCATGGGCTGGGGCCGGGATTCGATCCTCGGTCCCCAGGGCTGCAAAGTGAGCGCTTAACCCACTGAGCCATCCCGGTTTCCCCTGAACAAGTTTTTTAAATGGTCTTTTTTTTTTTTTCCCCTCTAACTTCTGAAATTGCATGAAGCCATTTCTTCTGAGCCTGGGTTATAATTATGTTTTATAGACTTCTTAACTGTGATGGAGAAAAGTCATTGGAAATGGTCTTTGTGTTGAGTACACAAGTTTTGTTTTAAAAAGTCCCACAAATAATACTTCGCTGTGAATCCAATGAAATGATTTTGTAGTGGGAATTCCCATCTGTCATCTTTTTTCTCAAGTTCTTAGCAATTTATTTCATAATAGTATGCTCCCTTTTAGTCTTTGTAGTTGGGCAGCCCTTTTAAAAAAAATTTATCAGAATGATAATATTGTAATGAATAGGAAACATGGTGCAAGAATAAGACAGATGAGGAATGCCAGGATAGCTGAGCAGTTGAGCCCTTGCCTCGCAATCTTGAGGTCTGTAGTTGGATTGCTGGCCCTGTTCCATGCAAACCCATATGCTGAACATGGAACTGCTGGGATGGCGCTGGGGGGAAGTTCCTCACCTCCCATATGGGAGGGAGGTCCTCAGTTTGGTTCCTGTCCCACCTGTCCCCATGTTCATCTGTGTAGAATGAAACCATGTCACAGCTAATGAATGTACAACTATGGGAGACTGCTCTGGGCCCTCCCAACTTGTCTGTCTTTCTCTGTCTTTCTCACCTTCTCTCAAAACAGTAAATCTTATAATAATAATAATACATATCTTTTTTCTTTTGGGTCACCATTTTAAATCCTACACTACCTCTGAATGATTTTAATGCATTGAGTGTCAGCCTGTATTAAGTTAATGGACCTAGTCAATTTTTTAGGTGACATATAGTTGGGGGATTGTGGCACAACCATAGTAGTTTTAAGTATTTTGGAAAGAAAGTTGAATGAACAGAGAAATCAAACTATCTTATAGACAATATAATGAATGCATATTAATTAGATAACTGAAGCAGTATAACATACTACTGTTAATTCTATTTTTTTCCACCTTATGCACACAGATGAGTTTCTGCTTCCTCCTTTTAGATGTCCTGATCTTGCCTGGCTATAGTTAAGTTTCTTTGAAGTATAGGGGGAGGGGAAAGAGGGGAAGTAGAATGGAACTTTCCGTATTCTACTGCCTTTCAGCTGGCTGGGAAAAAGTGGGAAAATACAAATAATTGAATCTTTAAAGCATGTTGTTTATCCTTTTGGGTTTGTGGGGTTTTTTTGTATGAGTAATTTTTTCAATTTTTTTTAGTATTTTAATATTATTTCTTTTGTTGCTTTACTTTGGAGGATGCTTACAGAAGTTTTTAAAAGTATTTTCATTTAATGCGTTTTGATTAAATTTATGAAAAGTTTGATAATGAAATAAGAACATTGAACTTTTAGCATGATTTTGAAATAATCTTGTCCTGCATTTTGGCTTCCAGCCATGCACACCTGCAGTTTTCAGGTTGGTAGTTTGATAGAAGCTGTCAAAATTATTTTTTACTTGAAAGTTGTACATGTCTAATCAATTCATCTATATTGGTCTACCTTATTAGTCCAGTATTTTCCAGTGGTCACAATCCTCTTTGCTTTCATAGGTAACAGAGGAATAATTCAAAAGGTACTAATTTAAAAGCATTAGAGATTTGAAGCAGAATGTGCTTGTTCGAAATTATACTTTGTTAATATTAATTTATTTTTAAAATTTAGTGTAGTGTGAGACGTTTTCTCTAGAGTAAGTTAGAATCACCCTAGACCCGAGAGAATGATCCTGTTTGAAGTTTTGGGTCATAGTAAACTGGTAAAGTTTAGAAATAAGACTATTAATACTTACAGTGTCTATAATCAAAATATTAAATACTAAATACTCAACATAATACTATTGTGCTGTGAATTCCTGGTTGAAGGAAAGGGAGGGAATGGGTGGAGCAAATTTTGAGTATTTTCTTAGTACCTCAACTAAATATTGTTTAAAGAGTTGAACAGAGAAGTCTTAACATTAGTTAGTTAATGGATATGATTAGCTTGTGTCAGATATGTATCTATCATTTCCACAGTCCTTCAGTGACAGTTCAATTCCCAGTTGATCCCATTTTGATCCACAATTTTTCCATCATTTACTATATAAAATTATTGGCTGTGGTTTCAGAATATCCCTAAGATAGATAATAGTAGTTGCTCAACATGGTGGGTTTACTAAAAATAGGATTGCCTAGGATAATTTACCAGTAGTTTAGGGAGTGATGTATAGCAGAGATAGGTATTTTTTCCTTTTAAATTTTTGTTATTGTCCTTTGGATTTACTTAACAACTAGGATGAGATAGTGCGAGGAAGGTGAAATTTTGCCCTCAATCGGACAGGATAGATAAACTAACGAGTTGGGTGTTACTAGCCAAAAATTGTATTTTGTTGAATTACATATTTGACATAAGTGAGCCACTGAACAAAGCTTAAACATCTTAGTGTTAGTAATTTGGTTTATAAGCAGATTTATTCCTCCAGGTACTATGGTGATATTGGCTAATGTTTACAGATGGCAATAAACAGAACTTTGAGTTGGTATTGTTTTGATGGGTAGTAAAAAGACTTCATTTTCCTTTATTCCTTCTTTAATTTATAGTAACAGATATATCACATTAGCTTGTTTTTTAACTAATTTCTGTAGAGGAAATGGGAATTTGACCTGGCCAGGGTTTATTAGTATAATTATGTAAATGTTTCTATTTCTATCCCAGAATTCCTCTCAGATTTGTTTTCTTCCTGGTATCAAATTACTGCTCCCCCACTAATTTCACTAAAATTTAAAAATAAATTGTCTTCCTGAAACTGCCCAGCAATCTGCTATATTTTTAGGTAAAAATTGGCCTTTTTTTTTTGGGCGGGGGGGGGGAGAAAAATACTGGCTTTTTTGGTTTTGTTTTTGCAATGATGTATAAACTTATATTAAGAGAGATGCTTATAGAAGTTTATAAGAAATATTGGAAGCATAACTCCTGTTAGGATATGGGAGTAGAATGCACCCACACCTCCAAAATGAAGTATCTGCATTTGTGGCCCAGAGCAGAGGAGAGAGTTCTTAGTGTTCCACGAACTGCTGACGCACTTGATTTTTACCCAGAAAGGAGACTCTAAATAAAAATTTTATGCTTAGACTCTACTTCCCTTTGACTTAACTCTTAAAAATTTTTTAATGTCTGGCCTTGGAAACATTCTGACTGACTTCATTCAACAGTTATTTAAATTCTGTGGTTTCCCTAATTCACAGCATCCTGCTAAGTACTTAATGGTTTTTAAAAGTTGATAAAAGTCCTGGTTTTTTTTGTTTGTTTTTGTTTTTATAAGATTTATTTTATTGTTTTTGACAGAGAGAATGGAGAGGACCCAGAGCAGTCTCCATAGTTGTATGCCATTAGTTTTGGACATAGTTTCATTTCACACAGGTGGGCTCTGGGCTCCCCAGGGCATGAACTGGTCCTGGGATCTCTTGCATAGAAAACTTGCCCCAGTGGGAACCTAACTGGGACCTCCCACATGGGAAGCACACCTCAGTTCAGCATGTGGGTCTGCACTGGGACTCGATCCTTGGACCCCAGGGCTGCAAGGTGAGCGCTCAACCCACTAAGCCATCCCAGCATCCCCAGCCCTTTCTATGTAAGGAGTTTATAATCCATGACAATAACTTAATAAAGAAACCAATTTTCTTAAAATACCTTGATTAAGGAAGTAAAAAAATACGTAGTAAAGACTTCAGGAATACAAAGAAAGATGTCATGTAGAGACTGAAATTGTTAAAGAAGTCTCATGAAGGAGGTAGAACTTGAATGGAGATGGAAGTGAAAGATAGGGAGGCTAAGGCAGACATTTGGCAGGAAGGACCATGTGATCAGTGATGAGAAGGAGGTACATTTAGGGGACAATAGAATATCAATCTAGCTGTAGAGTTTGATTTTGAGTAGTAGACATACTAGATAAACAAGTATTGTGAGATCTGTTGAAAGGAAAAAGATTAATTACTAAGTACAGTTGTAAGTAGCTATTATCTTATAGGCTAAATGAATCATTAGAAACATTGAAGCATGAGAGTAACCAAATTTTCTGTACAACAGTTGCATGATTATTGTTATATATCAGAAGCAGGTAATGATTGGGTCTTCACTAGTCTTTTGTCCTAGAGAATCAGTCTAGGGTAATTTTTCAGAGCATGAATTTTGAAGTCAGTTCAGGCAGAGAGAGTTTCAAATCCAAACTTTGCTATTTAGCCATGTGACACTGGGAAGGCTATCAAGCATTCTAAATAAATGGTTTCCTCATTTGTAAGATAATAGTACTGTCTACCTCAGAAGTGTTATGAAGAATAAATAAAATGAGACATTAAAGAGCTTATTACTACAAAGAACACTGCTGAATATAGAAGGTAGACATGTGCTAAATTTTACTTTTTGTATATGGTATCTTAAACCCTTTTTTGGCAGATATTTAAATTCTTTTTCTATCATACTTAACCATTATTCATTTCTCTGCCACCACCTGCACCTCATTAACAGTTTTTGTTTTGTCTCTGGAACTCTTACCATTCTTTCTGATGCTGGCGATAAACTTTATCACTGTCTGTATAAGCTACGTTCACTAAATAAAACAGAACATGTCTTCATAGTAATGTTTATTCTTTCTCCCCCTTTTGCAGAATTGTATTTAGATGAGGTTCCATGATGACTTATTAAACTAATATTTTAAGAAAATAATATTAGAAAAGATGCAGGCTAGTGTGGTATTACTGTCCACAAACACTGATTTTTGTCACAGGGAAAGTCATAAGCTCCATTTGCTGCTGATAGTTATTTTTATTTCAAAAAGTGTAAGTGATATTCAGCAAGTTATACAATTGTTTTTCTTTGTTTGGCTTTGGGCAAAGGCCATGTGGGTGATAACCGCAGGTTTGGAAGTCCTCTAAGCATTAAATTAAGAGTTTAAATAAATGACCTTTGGAGTTCCTTACCAACACTTTAGAGACATAATTCTGTGAACTTGCTCAAGGTAGAAAAACCATTTCTGACCAGCGTTAATCTAATCAAGCTAATCCCTAATTATTTTAGTCTCAAGGATAAGAGACATTCAACCTAAATGTAGGTTTATCTCAAGAAAACTATTGACTTTAAGCAGTGCCAGATGCAAATCATAGCTATGTAATATTGGAATAAAGGGATTGTTTGGATTAGTAGTAGTAGTACTTAATGAGTGCTTTCTATTCTATATCTTTCTATATCTGTTTCTGGATTATATTTTGACAAATTCAGCACATTCTCAATTAGTCCCTGAGTTTTTATGTGCATCTATCTCTCTTTTCTATTTCACTTTGCTTTTCATATTAGCATTTGATTGAAATTTAAAGGTGCCTTATTGCCATAAAGTCATTCAAAATGAGAACCGTGAGGTTGTGCAATATACCATACTCTGTGCAGAGAGTATAAAAAATAGAGGATCATAGCCTAGCTGTGAACTGACTGCTGGTAGATATTGGCTTAGTAGGATCAGCATCTGTGGGTAAGCATTGTCCTGGGGGTGGTATAGGAGATGGGGCCAGAGCAGGAAACTGCTATTGTGTAGTACTTGGCTTTATTCCATTTCGAGTCAAAAGTGACAGCTTGCAATAGTGGAGCCAAGCTGAAGCCTAAAAAGTAGGATGGACTACAAAAAAGGGGAACCAGTAGCTAAAACAGAGTCATCATTATACTTCCTTATTTAAGTAGGCTTTTAAAAAATTTTAAGTTGGTACATTTTAATATTCAGCCTTGCATTCTGTTTTACTTCTCTGCCTGCCAGATTTTTATATTGCCTGTAATTTCAAAATTAGCTACAAAACATGTTTATTAAGTTCCCATAAATCAGGTATGTTGATTTACCCAAATGCATATCTGCTTCCATTAAAAAAGGAGTTCTTCATTTGTAAAAATTGGTTGCAAAACTTGGTGTGTTGAAAATGTGTCCATGGAGTCCAGGGACATGTTATTTTGACTAAAATTTGGCCCAAGTATGAGCTGTTTCTGCAATATTCAGATTAAAAACATTTATAAGTCACAGTCTGCAATAGTTCTCTCTTGGTCCCAAATCTGCTGTGATCATATGTGAAAAATCTGCTAGTCTCTTTAATTTTTTTGTGTGTGTGTGCCTGCTGTTATGAATTTAAATATGTGAAATTATACTTGTAGACATCAGATTCCACATATTCTGCACTAACATTGAGAAAGATTTTCTGTCAATCAAATTAGGTTGATATTATTTTATTCCTTTTGCCTAATTGCAAATTCATTGTTTTTTTTTAAAGATTTATTTTTATAGTTTTTGACAGAGAGAGAGAGAGAGAGACAGACAGAAGGAGGAGGGCCCAGAACAGTCTCCATAGTTGCACATCATTGGTTTTTCCACATAGTTTCATTCCACAGGTGGGTGGGACTGCACAGGGCAGGAACTGGGCTGGGGTCTCACCCCAGTGAGAACTGAACTGGGGGCACTCCCCAGTTCAGCATATGGGTCCACACAGGCCGGGGCTGGGATTCGATCCTCGATCCCCGGGGCTGCAAAGTGAGCGCCTAACCCACTGAGCCATCCCGGCTTCCCCAGCAAATTCTTAACTAAAGCACAGCCATATTTAAAATATCAAAGTTAAAATTTTATTTCTCATGTGTTAATATCTTACAGTTGTAAAGTTCAACAATTTTTATGTGCATTATTTTAGTTCTTATGTTAACCTTATGAGAAGAGATGATGTTTATCTTTTGTGTAATGCTTTCAGAGTATATTAATTTATTTAATCCACACAAATCTTTGACAATTCTAACTTACAAATGAATAGGTAGCAGAAATAGAAAAAAAAAACCAAAAACAAAACACACAGATTAAATAAAAGGGTACAAGATATTAATAAAATTTAACGGTCTATGTCATGGACGCCCATATCAGGAAAGTACAGCTGAATCTTTTCAAAATGGAATTAGGAACTAGAAAAGTCAGGAACTCAAGTCACATACTCCTTTTTACTCCCTTCCTCAATCTCCTTTCTGCAGACAGGTTTCTTCTGCTTACTCTTAAGTTTTGCTTCTCATAATACTAGTTTCCATGTTACTTTCATGTGTCAGTGTTGATTCGCCCACCGGCCCCTCCCGTTACAAGACCTTTTATATCTGTGTACTGTATTTTTCTCTTCATAAGATGCTCTTCTTTCTCCCCAAAAGTGGGTGGAAATGTCTGTATCTTATGGAACGAATATTGCATCATAGACTGTGATGTGTGTATTACCTGGCCTGTCAGTCCTTGGAGTTCCCAGAAAACTAGAAGAGTACTTGAACTTTAAAGTCTCTCCTCCTTTGTTAATGACAATGATGATGGTTCTTACTACCACTATGGACTTTGCATGGTTGAAATATTATTCTGCTATATATTTTTAAATATATTAGCACACCATTTGGTTCAGAATATTTTTTTTCTTGTTTTCCTCCTCTAAACCTAGGTGCATCTTATGGTCAGGTGGGTCTTGTAGTGCGAAAAATACAGTATTAGTAAAAGCAGAGGTAGAGAGTATAGGGGAATAGAAGGCTGAAAGGAGAAGAAAGAAATATAAGATAGGGAGAGAATGTATAATAGCAACTTTTATAGTCGAAGAGGAGGTTTAGGGCAGTTGTGACTTGGCATCTAAGTTTACACAGCTAGTGCTAGTGGTAGCATAAACAGAACTTGAACTAAAGACTTCCAGATTGTAAAATATTATTTCTACTATATAGCACCTTTCTTCTGTGATCCTTCAAATGAGAAGCATCTCATATTTACACATCATTTTTTGTTTGGCATTTTATATATCTTTCCTAAATATAGGATTAAGTTTTTCCTTAATTTTATTGCCTGTACAATTTCCCTAGACACTAGCTGGCATCAAGCTGTACTCCAAATGTGTGCATTATTTTCAGATGCATTTATTCCCTAGGCAGAGAATCCAAACAGATAAAAGATGTTTTTCCCTCTTCCTATTTTGTCAGCTGCCATGTTTTTTCTGTTGTGCCTAAAGTATCTTGAAGGTCCTAGGTTTGCTCAAAGTTAAAATTGAAAAGTAATTACTTTAAAATGAAGCCCTTTCAGCCTCTTGGGAAAAGGATTGTCTCTGAAATCAAAGTTTTCCTAGGCTTCAGACTAAATGCAAAATAGCTTTAACCCTTAGTCCAATTGATAATGATCGGGGCTGCTGTGTTCATTCAGGAATACAAATACCCTGCCTTGACAATGCTTGTAATCTAGTAGGAGAAACTCAAGTAGAAATATATGAATGTAAATATAGGCAAAATGCAGTAAGTAGCAGGCACTAGAGAGATAGGATATAAAGAATCCCCTCTGGTTTTGGCAGAGATACAGAAAGGATACCTCTATTCTTAGAATAGGTGACTCCTACGTTGTCTATGAGTGAATATAAATTAGCTCAGCCCCTAGGGCAGCAGGACTGATTAAGTATGTGAAACCAAATGAATGAAGAGGCAGAATGTGTGTTGAATGGTCCCTTGCATAAACTAGTACCTTTTCTGTGCTGGTGGAGTGGTGATGAGAAGGAGCCTTTTTAACCATTTTTAGTTGGGTCAACCTGAGTGACCTCAATCTCATTGTCTTTTTTAGGGAGTAATTGACATGTGTTTAAAAGAAGCAAGCAGTAAAACTTAACCATTTTTTTTGGCCATTTAAATATGAATTCAGTGTCATTAAGTTCATTGACAGTGTTGTATAGCCTTTACCACTGTCCATTTTCAGAACTTATTCATCATCCCAAGTAGAAATTCTGTATTCATTAAAAGTAACTCCCCTCTTCTCATCAGCTCCTAGTACCTGTAACTTCTGTTCTACTTACTTGGTGTATACTTTCTTTGCCTATTCTATATAGTTTAATGGGGTTATACTGTATTTTTCATGTCTTTTTACTTTTTTGAATGGCTTATTTCACTTAATGTCTTTTAAGTTTCACACACATTGTATCATGTCAGAATTTCATTTTTTGTGGCTGAATAATAGTCCATTTTAATATATATATAGCACATTTTGTTTAATCATTGATCTGCTGATGGACATTTGAGTTGTGTCTACCTCTTAGCTATTGTGACTAAGGCTGCTATGAACATAAATATATAGATATCCGAGTCTTGCCTTTCACTTCTTATGGATACATACCTGAGAATGGAATTGTTGGAGCATATGGAAATTCATTTTACTTTTTTTCTAAAGATTTATTTGATTGTTTGAGAGACTGTGATAGGAAGGGAGAGAGGGAAGGAGGGAGAGAGTGGGGGAGGGCCCCGAGCAGTCTCCATAGTTATAGTACATCATCACCTGTGACATGTCTTCATTCCATACACATGGATGTGAGAACCTTCACACCCAAGCCATCCTGGCAGTTAGTTGTGCCGCAGTTCCTTGTGTGATTGGGAGCCAAGGCTGAGATTTGATTCCCAGACCTTGCTCAACATGCTGAGCTATCCTTCCATCCCCTTAAAGATCTTTAAGACATTCAGTATATGTGAACTTTCAGGATGCAGTATGTACCTGAAATATCTCAGAAAGTTTATTTTGTTTTTTGTTTGTTTGTTTTCTTGTTTCTCTCACATCCACTCCTATTTTCAAGAATTTTAAGTTCCATCACATACTAACAATTCCATTGCTTAACAGAGCCCATTGTTGAAAATTCTTAGTGTTTATTGCATAGATGTTCTATCAGTCAGGCAAACTTGCATCAATTGTAAGCATCTGACTGGCAGGTGTTTTGAAGGATTGTGAGGCTCTGCTGTGGCTCAAAGCGGGTACTAAGTTAATGTGTTCACTGCTAGGTACTGTAAAGGAGAGTCCTGAACTGATTTTTTTTTTCTTGGTCACTTCCAAAGTATCTCTTTTCCATTAATTCTTGTTCTGAAAGTAGGTATAAGTATAGATATTTGTGCTTAAATTTGTGTCAATTCAATTTGGATGATGGCACAACTTGGGTAGTTCGGTCTCTTGCTCTAGAACTCCAAGGACTTAATAGAGTGTCTGATATAGTGGTGATATTAATATTTTTAAAATCAAGTAGTTTACAAACTAATCAAATTTTAAAATAAAGGGAGAAGGACCAAAATCACACAATAGTTAGAAAATAAGTTGCCAAATTTTTAGATTCTATTTAATTATCTAGCCATATCCACACATACAGATAGAGAAAATGTATCTTAGGAAATTTTGGCTTTTTGAGGGGAGGCAAAGGAACATCAGTTAAAGATATCAGAATTTGGTAATGAAACAATGGCCCACTTGGACTCAGGTGCTGATTCCTACTCTGTTGCTTAGTGTCTGAAATTTTGGACATGGCATATAATTAAATAATTACTTTTAAGTTTTTCATGTATAAAATTATATATGTAATAACTACCTTATGATAGTGTTGCCATTTCTATGAGATATGATATATATGAAAGAACTTTATACCCTATAAAATTTTTGTGATGAAAAGAATCAATATGGTAGGGGTTGAGAAAATAAATGTTTGTCTAATGGGGTAAATAAATCTCAATTTGTGATAATGTCCTTCCAAGAAGCCCATTTTAGAAGTAATTGTTTTGTAGACCTGGAGTAGATAAAATAGATGTCATTCACAGACTTTTTACCACCTTACCAGTCGTTTTATGTTACTGGTAAATTTTCTACATTCTCCTACTAGTTTTCTATGGGTTTTGTTTTTTGTGGTTTTTTTTTGGTTGTTTTTCCTAGCTAAAATACCTCTCCTGTGATATATTATTGCAACCATTTTACTCCTTATGCCTTTATCTTTCTGTCACATCTACCTTTTAAATTTTAATATCTTTGACTATTTTCTCTCTTTTTGTACCCCCAAAATACATTGCCCATTATTTAAATTTAAGTAGCCACTAGTTATGTGGCTATTTAAATTTAAGTACAAGTAAATTTTAAAATGTAGTTCCTGGGGAAGCCGGGATGGCTCAGTGGGTTAGGCACTCACTTTGCAGCGCCAGGGACCGAGGATCGAATCCCGGCCCCGGCCCGTGCAGACCCATATGCTGAACTGAGGGTTCCCCTAGTTCAGTTCTCTCTCTGTCTCTGTATCTCTCTTTCTCTCTGTCAAAAACAATAAAAGAATAAATAAATAAAATAAATAAATAAAAACCATACAAGGAAACCCCCCAAAAAAAAAAATTAAAAAAAAAAAAAAATGTAGTTCCTATAAGTACAGCCCTCATATATGTAGTAACATTTCCATTGCAGAAAATTCTATTGAAAAGTGTTGCCCTAAAAGCCTGCAGGAGAAAATCACACCCATATATTCTCATGTCATTGTATTACCGGTATCTCCAATCTCAGCGGAGTCTAGTACCAGTTGGGATCTTTTCTCTGCTTCTTTTGAGCCTCCATTTCCTAAAGCAATTATTCCAGATTCTCACTACTCAATTTCCTCTTTTTCTGTTAGTAAACAATCTTTCTCCTGCCGCACAGAGGACATTGAGGTTATTAGCAGTAACCCCCTTAATGTCCTGTCCTTATACCTATTTTTGCACCTTTCTTTACCTCCTTTTTTATTTCAAGTAAATACTTGTCTCTTTTTTGTGACTAATTCAATTTTACAAACATTGACTGAGCGCCTGCTGTGTCCCAGGCACAGTTCCTAAGTACTTAGGGTACAGCCATGAACAAAATGGGAAAAAATTTCCTGTCTTCTTATAGTTTACCTTCTAGTGAATATAATTGCTGAAAACAGTCTGTTTTTTTGTTGCTGTTCTTTTTATCTTTAGGATATTTTCCTACTGGGATGCTCATTCAATGTTTTGTGTTTTATGGTCTTGGAAATATTCTTTCTCTGCTTTATATTTTAAAAGGCGTATCTCTCTTTGCTTCTAAAATCCATCGTAATGGTTACCTTGGCCCATTTACCTTATCTTAAACTTGTTTGTTGTTTTTCTTTCTTTTTTTTTTATTGTTAAGTTTATTGGGGTGACATTGGTTGGTAAAAATTACATAGGTTCCGAGTATAGAATTCTAACACTACATTGTCTGTGTATCGCATTATGTGCTCACCACCCAAAATCAGGTCATTTTCCATCACCATGTATTTGATGCCCCCTCTCCCCACTTTCCCTCCTTCCATGCTCCTCCCTCTCCCCACTCTCTCACCCACCTTCCCCTTTACCCTCAAGTTGTTTTTCTTTTCTTTCATTACATAAACTGGATTATCTGTGTTCTAAAATAAAAAATAAAACGTTCTCTCATCACACCCATTCTAGTTACTGCCGTTTTTTCACTTACCTTCATAGCCAGATTTATTAGGAATATAATCTATAACCTATATTTTCTTACTCCTAGTATCATTTCTAATTATTGCAACCTGGCTTCTGCCTCCACTCCAACAAAACTGATGTTACAATCACGAATAATCTTTTAATTATCAATAAATTATTCCGTTCTTTATTCGTATTCTACTGAACCATTGTATTTAACACTGGATCACTGTCTTGGAAATTCTTTATTCTTATGCTTCTGTGACATCTCTATTCAGGATTCCCTACTCTTTATCATTCCTTGGTAGCTCTTCTCTCTAGTTTTAATGTTAGGTGATTTTCCACAGTCTTCTTTTTTGGTAGCTTCTCATTTCACTACTCACCATAAGTAGTATCATATTTCCAATCCTTTCACTTTCATTTAAAACCCTATCTTCTGAATCTATAAATAACCCTAGTCCAGACCTTCCTATTGTGCTATTATTTAACAACTGTTTATTTAGCATCTGAAGAGTGTCTGGCACTGTTCAGACAAAATTTCCTGCCCCCTCGGAGGTTAAATTCTAGAGGTAAAGTAATAAGGATCGTGAGTAAATGATTATTGTATGATAGTTTAATTACTGCTAGCTCAAAAGGGAATAATAGTAAAGGTAAGAACAGTTGAGGGGAGTGGCAGGTTAGAGTATTAAATGGGTGGTCACAGTACATAACATTGCAAGGGCGTGTATCCTTTGTAAAACTTTAATCTGTATTGCATCTATATGTGTTGGTCTCTGTTCCAACAGATTAAAAGAGCCTCACAGGCAGAAATTCTAACATGTATTTTCCAGTCTTTTGGCGCAGTAAGTGACATCTGGTGTACAAAATCTTACTGAATGAAATAAGATCCTAATATATTTTACTCATAAGAAAGCCTCTTAGTCCCACACTCAAAGACTATTTAAGACATAATTCCAACAATCTGTCTAATTTGGTTTCTTCTACCTAGCATAGGAGAAGCCAAAAGGAGAATTTTTAAAAAGTGTGATGAAAAGGAACTAAAAATAGCTACTACTCAAACTTTGTCTTTCTGGGGCAGTTTGGTATAGAAGCAAAAATATTTTACATTGATCAGTATTTATGATTGTATCATTATATGGTAATCAATAGTAATGATAATCATTGAGTATTGATAAAAACTTAAGTGGTTTTTTAGCATGTTATTTGGTGAAGGAACTGTAGAAATACTTTCATTCAGAATTAGTAGGTTTTGATAAATTTTCTTATTTCTGTTATTTTTTAAAATTACCTTTTTTGTACACAAATATAATAAGCATTTATTTATATTCACTTCCCTTTTTTCTAATTAGATGTTCTAGATAAGTTAAACTTATCTTTTGGGAATAGCAGAACAATGATGGAAATAATTGTGAAGTACATAATGTATACTGTTTTCCTTAACACAGTACTAGGTGATTAAGACATTGGAGTTGTAATTTTAACTGCCTCCTTTTTTCTGAGTAACAATACATTCCTCATGTGTTTCTGTTTGCTCTACATAGACCCCAACCCCAGTGAAGGGAACAGACAGACTCAAACAAGTCACTTGGCAGATCCAAGTCTATCAAGTTACAGGACTTGTTTATTATTTCAGTTTGCATTAGATTATATTCTTTCTGAGAAAAGAGAAGTATGGCACAATTCTTCAAATTTACCAATTATGATGAATAATACACTGAAAATAATGAAAGTGTGCCTCCAAAAGTGTGCGGTGTGGTGTTAATTTTGAAATAATAATTCTTTACATTTTATGTTTTTAAACTTTTTAAATAAATGTTAACTGATAATCAGGCTAGTTATTGACACAATTGTATGTATACTGTGTTTTACCTAGGAATTATTTTTCGATTACTTTCCAAAAAATAAGTAAGCAATAGAATTTTTTATTGTTCAGTTTATTGGGGTTACTTTGGTTAGTAAAAATTACATAGGTTCCAGGTGTACAACTCTACAATACTTCACCTATGTGTTACAGTAATGCTCACCACCCAGAGTCAGCTTTCTTTCACATCACCATATATTTAGCTCCCCCTCCCTCTTTCCCTACCCCCTTTCCCTCCTTACCCTCAGGAAACCACTAAACTATTGATTATGTCCATGAGATTTTGTTTATTGCTTTCAGTTCTATATACCACATATGAGTGAAATCATGTGGTTCTTAGCATTTTCAGTCTGGCTTATTTCACTTAGCATGATGATCTCAAGTTCCATCTCTGTTGTTGCAAATGGCAATAAGCAATAGAATTTTATTTCTTTAGGTTGAATTCCCTCTCCCTACAGGAGGAGGGAACATAAAGTAGGGTGAGACTGCCATAGGTGGAGTACTCATTGGGCAAAGGAGTTGGTTTAATGTTATTTTTTTAAAACTTTGGCTGTTCTGAAAGAATAATTTCAGTTACTAATTTGGAAAACATTAAACAGTTCCCGGACCTTCCTGAGCTTGTTCAGTTGTAAGTTTGAGGAAGCTGCAGTTAGTGAATTGTGGTTGGCAGATGCTGTAAGCAGGTGACTCAATAGGTTGAACTTATAATGACTCAACTGTGTAAAAACCATTCAGATAAATAGCTTGAAAGAAAAATTGCCTTCCAGACTTTTGAACTGCCATAAAAAGTTCAAACTATTAAAGGTATCACAAAGTATATTGACATGTGGCTTTAGACGGAAACATTTTCTTTCAAGTGGGTTTAAAAGTTTTACTTAATTGTTTTGATTGTGCTCTGTAGGAATTGAGAGGAGAGGACCTTTATCAATGACACTTAGCAGGTTATATGTTTAAAAATGAAGAAATATTACTGGTCTGCATAAAGTTTATTCAATAGAGCTTTTTGGAAAGGTTGGTTTCAGCTGGGAGATGAGCAGAGAAACCTAAGTGGTAATTATTTTTAATTAATATAATGAAAGCAATTGTGTTAGCTTTTTATTTAACCTTGATATAACTGAACAAAGCAAGGTATTATGTAGTCCTCATGATTTGATGTAATAAGATATGTATGTTAATACAGTATATCCTATTCTAAAGTCCTTTTTGATGAGATGATAAATTAATTATATCTAATAAATTACATAATTTGGTGTTTTATGATGTCCATTCCAAGTCTTGCAATACCATATTCCTCTAAACTTTAATTTAATAAATATTATTTTCTGTTATTTTAAAATAAAATAATTTGGTACTTGGGTTTTCTTTCACTTTACAGGATCATGTTTACTAATGAATACATCATAAGTAGGGACAGGGGGATAGCTCCTTGGGTTGTGCACTTGCCTTGCAACCGAGAGGTCTGGAAATTGATTCCGGGTCCCAGCCCATGCAAACACATGCTGAACTGAGGCACAACTGTTAACTGCCTGGGTGGTAGTGAAGGTTCTTACCTCCCATGCAGGAGGCCCCTAGTTGAGTTTCCTGCCCAGTGTGGCTCCACACATCCACCTGTGTGGCATGACACCATGTCACAACTGATGGTGTACAACTATGGAGACTGCTCTAAGCCCCTTTTCTCTCTCTCTCTCTCTCACTCTCACCTTCTCTCAAACAATAAAAAAAAAATACATTATAAGTAAATTGAATACTCATCAGAGTTTTCAAAATTTTGATTCTGCAAGAGCTATAGGAAGGGTTTGACATTAGGCAGATTCTTGCTGATTTCCCTTCCAGCCATGTGATTGAGGGTAAATCACCTCATCTTTGTAAGCTTTCTCATTTGCAAAGGGAGAGAATAATAATTAAATTAGCAAGGGAGTTGTTAAGATTAAATGAGGTTAATATATGTGAAAGTGATTCTCTTCTGTCAATTAAAAGTTTTTGTTTATACTGACAAGTAAATATGCTTATTCTTAAATAGGTATTTTTAAAGACTAAAAATAGACCAACCAAAAAATTGGAATATATTTAAATTTTCTGGTTCTTTAATGGTGAAATAGAACTTTTTCTTTCTAGAATTTTTCTCATATTGTTTTTGTGACATACTTTTTGTCATTAGCCTTTATGTCTATTTGGGTGGTACTCCTTAGGATGTGTGAGACATTTTTATATATGAAAGACTTATATTACACTATTTTGCCTAGTTTGCAACTAATTTTATTTTTGTTTTTCTGAGAAAGTGCTTTTGAGTAATACCTTTGTGAAATCACTTGATTCAGCCAATAAAATTTTATAGACTTATTGATAACCTGGTTAATAAATTCTAGGCAATTGAAATAAAAAAAAATTACTCAAGATACTTGAAGTCAAGGAAAAATAAAATTGTAATACACTGTGATACGAAGATAAGGGTAACTTCAGATTGAAAGATTGATTACATAAAGGAGATAGCAAATAATTATCCAAAGTTCATCTTTTAAAGATTTATTTTTATTGTTTTTGACAGAGAGAGAGACACACATACAGAGAGAGAGAGAGAAGGGGGAGGGCCCAGAACAGTCTCCATAGTTGCACATCATTGGTTTTTCCACGTAGTTTCATTCCACAGGTGGGCATGGGGCTGCACAGGGCAGGAAATCTGGGCCATGGTCCCACACCAATGAGAACCGAACTGGGGGCACTCCCCATTTCAGCATATGAGTTCGCAGGGGCTGTGGCTGTGATTCGATCCTCGGTCCCCAGGGCTGCAAAGTGAGCGCTTAACCCACTGAGCCGTCCCGGCTTCCCCCAAAGTTTGTTTTTAGAAAAGATCTAGTTAAGAATTTGACTTTTTTTGATTGTTTAATTATTTTTTCTTAACATAAACTCTTCATAAAAATACAGAAAAAAAAGTTAGAAGCATAATATTTATAACTATCACCAATAATACTAAAAGACAACTACCATTAAAAATTTGATACATTTTCTTTCAGGCTTTTGTGTGTGGAATTATTTTCTTTATATACTTAATGATCCCTTAAATCTATTAGCATCCATAGGCCAAGTCTGACCCATTGCCTGATTATTTTTATTTGTCTGTTTATATATGCTTTATTCATTCATTCATCCATCTATCTATCTATCCATTTATTTATTTCAGTCACTTACTTATTTATTTTACTGCTTCCAAGCTTTGAATGGTACATTTTTAAGCTGTTGGGGGAAAATATCAAAAGAATATTTCATCCATGTTAAAATTATATGAAATTTAAATCTAAAGTCTGTTGATAAAGTTTTATGAGAATACATACCCATGTGTTTATCTTTGACTCCTTCATATGCTAAGATGACAAAGATGAGTGAGTAGTAGAATATTGCCTGCAAAACCCTAAAGTATTTACTTTCTGTCCTTTGATGTAAAAAGTGTGTTAAGATCTCAGATTATTTGGTTCTTTTTTTTAATTCATTATGCCTGCAATTTTTTTATTTTGTTTTATTTTTTTAAGATTTATTTTATTGGTTGACAGAGAAGGAGAGAATGGGGAGAGCCCAGAGCAATCTCCATAATCTCATATCACCAGTTTTGCCATACTTCTATTCCACAGGTGGATGTGGGGCTGCACAGGGCAGGAACTGAACCAGGGGCCTCCTACATGAGAAGCATGCCCCAGTTCAGCATGTGGGTCCGCATGAGCAGGGGCCTGGGACTTAATCCCAGACCCCGCAGCCAAAAGGCAATTAATTGCTAAACTGGTTGAGCAATCCCCGCATCTCCTATTTTGTTTCTTGAGCTTAAATTTACGTCAACTTTTTCTTTTCTTTTGAATTTTTCTTCTTTTTTTGCATGTTACTAAAAATTATGTTAATGGAAATATAATAATTTCCAAGATGAAAATGATAGATGCACCATATTCTACTGCCTAATGGTTTGCATTTGTTTGATATTCCCCCCCCCCCACACTCCAATTATAAGTCCTGTGGTAAGAAGTTGTATGTTAATTTTTTGTCTGCCTTTTGTAATAGTTAGAAAAATATTTGTAGAATTACTGCCACAAAATGGGTAAATATTTAAAATTGACCTAAGTCTTAAAATAATGAGTTAGACATTCACTGATGGATGGAAAATTCATTACAGATCAGACTAAATAGGGATACACAAAGGCAAGAAAATTAAGAGAAGTACTGGTATATTGTGGTATTTAAAACTTGAAGTTCAAGTCGGACTTCTGCTTTTGTTCAAATCTGTACACCACCATTTACAATCTGTGTAACCCTAGACAAATCTAATATGTCGATTTCTTCAAAATGGGTATAACAGTACATTCATCACAAGGTTATTTTGAAAAAAAAAAAATACCATAGTGAATGTAAAATGTTTAGCTAAGTGTCTGTTTCATAGTAAATACTTAATGAACTCTGCAAATGAGACTTTTTTTTTTAAGTTTTATTTATTTTATTTTATTAATTTTTTGACAGAGAGAGAGAGAGATACAGAGACAGAAACAGAGAGAGAACTGAACTGGGGGAACTCCCCAGTTCAGCAAATGGTTTTCGCACGGGCGGGGGCGGGGATTCTGTCCTTGGTCCCTGGCGCTGCAAAGTGAGCGCTTAACCAACTGAGCCATCCCGGCTATCCCGGAAATGAGACTTTGATCTTTAGAAGAATTTAGGAAAGTAATCACTCTTGAGAATGTATTATCTAGTTGAAAAAATAATTTAAAAATGGAATGGTATTGTGATCGTATTTGTGATCTTTTGAATCAAGAGACTGTATATTTAAAGCTACGGTATATCAGTTACCTAAGTAGATTTTCTTTGGGTAAATATTTTAATTCCAGGATATAAACTCAAAACAATGACAGTAAATTATATCAAATTACTCTAATTTTCATTATTAAATTTTTGCCTAGTAGGTTTGTTGTGATTTGAGATTTGTCCTTTTGTTACACATGAAGTCTAAAATTTGGTTCTATTTTATTTAGTCTTATTTTTATCAGCACCAACGTTACAGGCATTAGTTTTGTTTGAGTGAAAATGATTATACTCTTACACCTGATGAAAATGCATTTGATAATAGTACAAGTTATTAATATGCTCTGAAGAGTTTGAGAAAACAATGGTGCATTGAGCATATTCTAGTTTATATATGTTAATTAGATAATATTTTTAGCCATAAAGAATTAGCAAATTATTTACTGAGTTGGGATTGCATTAAATACACAGCTTTGGTCTTGTGTTTTTTTTTTTTGCGTTGATAACCTTTGGTGAAAACCTTCAGGCCAAAGTTCCTTTCCCAATCAGAATGTGTGAAAATTAGCTAGTAGAGAAAATAACTTAAAATATTCAGTGGAAGTAGAGATCATTGTAGTTAGAAACTTTCTCACTTTAAATGGCATTTATAGTAATATTTAAGTTCTCAAGAATTAGTATCACCAAGTATTTGAACAGAGGAAATATTTGTTTAAGTTAAACCGAAAATGAACTTTGAAATTCATCCAATGATGAATGCTTATACAATAAAAATAATATAGGAATGTGGTTTCACCTTGTATTTTAGTTTGTAAAATTATGGGAAGCCAGGAATCCAGAGAAACCTCATAGAACTATACATGATATTAAAATCTTGAGACTTGAAAAATTTAGAAGCTTCACTGCTTTCATAATTTTTCCTGGTATATACATCTCTTAAATTAATCTTAACTATTTCCATTTTAGTTATTAATGACACAAATAATGGCAAGTAATACCAAATGAAAGTTTCAGGGAGAGATTCTTTTTGGGTAGTTCTGTAAGGGCCAATTACTGCAGTGGCAATAAGCTTCAAGGTAAATTTTTGAGGATAATGGAATACTCATCCACCATACTCTGCTTTAATACTCTGGGATCAATCTACAGGGTTTTAGTAGTAATGCTCTGAAATAAATTAACTAATTCTATTTATCAAATTTTATTTATTTATTTTATTTTAATTTTTAAATATTTATTTTTTTATTTTGACAGAGGAGAGAGAGAGGGAGAGATACAGAGACAGAGAGAGAACTGAACTAGGGGAGCTCCCAGTTCAGCATATGGTTCCGCACGGGCCGGGGCCGGGACTTGATCCTCGGTCCCCGGCGCTGCAAAGCGAGCGCCCAACCCACTGAGCCATCCCGGCTTCCCCAAATTTTATTTTTATAGGTAAAGTTAAATTGTGATTATTGCAAAGGGCCAAATATAGTTGTTCTATTTATTTTTTAAAATTGCTTTCCTGAAACTAGAAGTAAAGAGGTATGTTGACTAAAACAATTTTGAAAGAATGGTATGTTATTTTAATCAGGATAATGTCAGAAAGGGGATATTCTAGATCCTGAAGGTTGACAACTTTATAGTAATACTTTATTGACAATATGATTATTAAGGCTATAACAAAAAGACTGAAGAAGAAAAAACATAAAAAGTTTTTAAGATAAATATGTAAGTATAATATTTAAGTGAAAGTAGTTTTATTATCTCCTTGTTCTATGTGCTTGTAATCCCTAATATAAGCCCCACCTCTAAATTCTCTGCTGACCTTAGGCTTGCTTCCTGATTTCTGCAACCAGTCAGTGCCTTCAATTGTTTTGCAAGAACTTCCAAGGCCATCCAGGCTATTTGTAACAAGTCATTGCTTTTTAAAAATGAGGTTTACTTGATTTTAAAGTCAGTTCTCTAAAAAAAAAAAAAAAAAAAAACACAAAAAAAACAACACACAATTAAGGTTCATTGTGATTGAATCCTTTATGCCACCTTAATTCTAATTTGTGTACCTTAAAGTTTTGCATAGTAATTTTGTTTTTTAGTGTGGACACATAAAGTCTTCAACACTATTGACTCTGACTCTTCAAACTATTGGTTTATATAGAGAGAACCAAATAGTTTCTAAATAATTATAAAATTTAAAATTCCTCCCACAACTTAATGTTTTAGCAATGATGTAAGTCTGGGAAATTCGGCTTCCCCAACACCCTGTTTTTATAAGCTGGTAATCTATACCAAATTTTGTATTACAAAATCATAATCAGGGGAAGCGGGGATGGCTCAGTGGGTTAAGCGCTCACTTTGCAGCGCCAGGGACCGAGGATTGAATCCTGGCCCCGGCCCGTGCGGAACCATGTGCTGAACTGGGAGCTCCCCCAGTTCAGTTCTCTCTCTGTCTCTGTCTCTGTATCTCGCTCTCTCGCTCTCTCTCTCTCTCTCTCTCTCTCTCTCTCTCTCTCTCTCTCTCTCTGTCAAAAATAAATAAAAATACATTAAAAAAATTATAATCATGCTGTAACAACAGATTCACTGCTTTCTCACTAGCTGTTATCTTAGTCGATGGGCCATTTTACTTCAGGGAACCTGGAACAGAGACAACATGTTCATTCATACTATACTAAAAAAAGAGTGTTGGGGAAGCCAGGATGGCACAGTGGGTTAAGCGCTCACTTTGCAGCCCCGGGGACCATGGAGCAAATCCCGCCCCCGACCCATGAGGACCCATATGCTGAACTGGGGACTGTCCCCAGTTTAGTTCTCACCAGGGCAAGACCCTGGCCCAGTTGGCCTGTGCAGCCCCGCACCCACCTGTGGAATGAAACTATGTGGAAAAACCAGTGATGTGCAACTATGGAGACTGTTCTGGGCCCTCCCCCTTCTCTCTGTCTCTCTCTCTGTCTCTCTCTCTCTCTCTCTCTCTGTCTCTCTCTCTCTCTCTCTCTCTGGCAAAAACAATAAAAATAAATTTTTTAAAAAGAATGTTACTTCTGCCGGACCATGTATATAAATTCAGCCATTTCTGGAAATAGTTTGCTATGAAATTGCATTGCACTGATTAGAGTTTTTAATCCTGTTTCGTACCAGTAGTTTATTTGCTCTTCTTTCAATCATGGATAGGCAAACTATGATTTAATAGGCCAAATTATAAGGTCTTTCCATTTCTAAACAGTTGAAAAAACCTCTAAAGAAGAATCATATGACATAATATGTGAACATCCTTTGAAATTCAAATTTCATAATGCAAGTAAATCGTTTTTTAGAGCACATCCATGTTCATTCATTTATATACTATTTATAATATTGACTGCTTTTGGTGCTACAATAGCAGAGTTGAGTAGTTGTGATGAAATGATAGGACCCACAAAGCCTAATTTATTTATTCTGGCCCTTTATTAGTATGTTTGCCAACCCTTAAATCAGGGGTGTTCAACCGTTGGCTTCCTTGGGCCACATTGGAAGAAGAAAAATTGTCTTGGGACACACATAAAATACACTAACACTAGTGATAGCTAATGAACTTAAAATAGCAAAAATAATCTCAAAATGTTTTAGGCAAGTTTACGAATTTGTGTTGGGCCACATTCAAAGCCGTCCTGGACCACATGGACCATGGACTGCAGGTTGAACAAGTTTGCTTTAAATCATGAAAATATATGGAAGCCCTCAGTTGTATTTGATGAAGCTGCAGATGACTTAGACAGTTGTGCTTTTTGAAGACCTGTAGTAGCTTTCAAACTTAATAGGTTTCTTGTCCCATAAATTCTTATTAACAAAGTGGATTATTTTATAATTTGTACAAAAATTGGTATGATAGCAATTGGTGTCACAACTAACTTAGCATTCATGTTTCTAACTGTTAGCAGCTCCAGGGATCTAAGGATAAGCAGTCATCTGTAGTTTTGCTGAAACATGAACTTAAATTATAACTGGCAAAATGGGAACCTGGCATTCAAAATGCAGAAAGTTTTTTTAATGATAACTCTTATAAAATACAATCAAATATGATTTTTATGGGGAAATTTAAGATGTCACCACAAAGGCCAACTATTTTATTGTAGGGGGGAAAAATCATTCCATTACTAAGCCCATCAGTAACAGTTTGAAAGCAGGTATTAGGTCATTCTCTATCAGAAATTGTCCAGAGGGAGAGAAGCTACTCCAATTTTGTAATATTTTTTTCTCTCCTAAAATGAAAGTGCTATTCTAGACATCAGTTAGAACTTTGGAGCAGTATCTCTTATAATTAATAACCAGTTAGCTCAGTCACATAGATAGAAACTAACAACTGATAGATTACCTAATTCATACCTCTGCTGACTCTTCTGTCAGTAGTTGAATCCATAGTATGTGTGACATAGAGTATAGAACTATAAGGATAATTTGTTACGGTAATTTTAGGAAATATGTTACATATATTATTTTGAACAGTCAGTAATGCTATTATTAAACCTAGTGAGGCATATCTGAATACGTTTAGTGCTGTAGTGTTTATTTAAAAAGAAAATACTATTGTAATTATTTTTTTCCTTTGAATGGGGATGAAGTAGAGAATTGCTTAAAATTAGGTTAGTACAATAGTTCCACTGTCAAAGTACAGATTCCAACCTGACTTTAACTTTTATCTTTTGAGTAATGCTTTTTATACTTTAAATTTCATCATATTGTACACATGAAAAAAATCAGTAATTTGATTATTTCAAATAGTAATTCAGGGCAGCATTTGGAATTTGGCGGTCACGAATAAATCACTTTGCCTAAGTGATTATCTTGTCTCTTATGCTTTCTGAGAATGATTGCACGATGAGTGTTC
The DNA here is from genome assembly GCA_004027555.1 of Craseonycteris thonglongyai. Taxonomy (NCBI): domain Eukaryota; kingdom Metazoa; phylum Chordata; class Mammalia; order Chiroptera; family Craseonycteridae; genus Craseonycteris; species Craseonycteris thonglongyai. Next base: position 82,965 of record PVKE010001469.1, read on the forward strand.
AAGTGTTGCTACATATAGAATTTCACAGGACCAATGTGAGATTATAGAAAAATAACTTTCACCTAATGTTCAATTCTTTGCTTTTAATCCATTCTGAGTTCAGAAGATACCTTTCACTTCTTACATATATGTAAAGAATGTGTCAAATTTTGAAAGGCACTGACAGCAAACAGTCTTATTATTCATTCTCTTTGGTTGTACTAGTTCGAGAGAAAAAGAGTAAGTGTAAACAGCCAGAGCTCTAGTCATAGAACTAGATTCAGTCTCTTCCTCATATCCTGACTAGAAACACAGACATCTCTGGGTATAACATGTAAAAAGGGTATAATCATTTCAGCCTCGCAATATTGTGACAGAAATTGATAATGTAGGGAAAGCACTGAGCATGGTATCTGCCATAGTAAATGCACAATCATGTTAGCTATTTTTCTTTGTTACTATTTATAGTAAGATGTCCCACTAAGGTTCAGCTAGAGCTAAACCCCTTTTTTGCAAAAGGAGGAACAGCACACAAGTGAACAGTATATCCCAGAATTTCATTCAAGACATTGTTTAGAACTTTCTTATGTCTTCCATATAAGTTTCTAGTAAAGAAAATTTTGGTGAATTGATTGTCCCACCTCTCACCCCACCCCCCATTAGTTATTTACAATTACTAACCTCCTATTGCTGAGTCTTATAACCAGGCATGTAATACATTGGATACAGTGTATGGAAGGAGGCTATTCATTTGCTATCTGGTTTGTTTGGGGGAAATTAAGAATGTTTATTTGTGTAGGTAACTGCTAGAGTTACTGAAAAGCAGTTACCATTTCTCAATCCCAAACTCAAGGCACAGCTGATATTCTTTATTAATTAGTCAATTGAATTCTGTGAAAGTTAGTGAATACTTATAACTATTTTAAAGTTATAGATCTTCAGTTTCTCATCTGCGTGAGTATGCCTTACAGCTTTGTATTTGATTTTTAGCACTATCACTCAATTGTTCATCAGACCAATAAATAGAGGGGATAAAAGCCCTTCATCTGGGCTACTTGCTGGCAGTTCTTAAAAGATCTGATCATTTATCCTTTTGTGAGTCTCTAAAAGGCTCAGGGGATGCCAGGAAATCTCAACAGGTTTGAGTGCTTGCCTTGTATAAGACCATGAGATTTAGAGATTGGATTCTGGCCCTAGCCTGTGCAAATTCATATGCTAAACTGTGACACAACCTATAATGGCTTGAGATGGCCAAGGTTCTCACCTCCCATGCTGGAGGCCCGGCCCCCAGTTCAGTTCCCACCGTGTGTGGCCCCACATCCACCTTTGTGTAATGGAACTGTCACAACTAATGATGTACAACTATGGAGACTGTCTTTCTCTCTCTCTCTCTCTCTCTCTCTCTCACCTTCTCTCAATCTTAAAAAAAAAAAAGCTCACATAGTGGCAATGACTACAACTTAACAGAAATACCTGTAACTTTCAGAGTACTATGTATTAATATATAGAGGAGGACTTTAATAATAGTATGATTACCCTAACCGGGCAATGTGTTGGGTTAATTTTCATGGGTTTTCATTTAGTAATGTCTTCCTATACCCTAATAATTCAGAATTAGATGTTTTAAGAATACTAATTCCAGTAGTTTTTTTAAATCTTATAAAAATATATTAAGATGGTAAGAGGTAGATATGAATAATTGCTTTACAGATGAAGAAATTGTTACACAGAAATTTGAACTTAATATAAGGTCATTTTAATAAATGATCAGTTTTTAATTGATACACTTTTTTTTGCTAGAAAATGAATGGGTTATTGTAGAGAAGATACTAGTTATGTTGTCTTTAGTGATCTTGGGAATAGACCCCATTGTTTTAACCTGTTGGATACATAAAATATAAATAAATGTCAAACAAATTTTCCAATAGTTTTAAGCTGTAAAATTTCAAATCGAGGAACTGATTTTATAGTCATACCTGTTATTATCTACAAAGTATTGGCAGTGCTGCTTTAATAGCAGCTTATACCTCATTCCTCCCAAAATATAAAGGTATGGGAGCAGTAGACCACAATGAACCTTGTATAAGTCAGCAATGACACCCATGTCATTATGTGATTTTCTTAGATGAGTATTCATCTTCTTGCCCATTAAATGTCCAGAACAACAGTGAGAACAAATTTTAACAAAGGTGAATGTTTAGACCAAAGAAGACACAGGTCTGCAGAAACACACCAGAATTTAAATGTATGAAGGACAATCAGGAAAGCGGTTAGGCTTGTGTTTGGCTCCAGGGAGTTAAGCTTGGACCTGTGTATGGAAGTTAAAAGTAAGAAAGAATTTAAAGAGAACTTGATAGCTGTCAGAGCTGTGTGGAAATGGTAATGATTATCCTTAGGAAAGAGAGTTCCTATGTTTTGTCTGTCACAGAACTAGACTGTCACCTGGTGTGAATCAAGAGGGTTAGAGTCTGAACTTTCCATGGTATTTTCTGTTCCTAAAATGATGAGGTTAACTAAGTGCAATATATTATTAAAGGAAGGTGGAGTGCTAGAAAGTCTTTACAGAAAGGAAGACATGTCATGGGCATTTTTATTTTAATCACAGATTTAATCCACCTTTTTACTCCAGTATTTTCATCTGCTATAAAGTAGCATTTCTACATCTTCTCAGGAACATAGTTGATACTTTAGTCCTTTTCTTCACCTACTAGTGTTTACTAGTTACACATGAAGTATCAGAGTATCTACCACAATATTATTCTGAAAATACAGAGCAGTCCCCAAAGTAGTGATGAGATGAGAAGGAAATGTTTTTACTTAGATTAACTTTGCAGCAGAAGAGTGAAGTGTAGGACATGTGCTTGATTAGGGGTTTTTGTGCTCTTTATCCACTTTTGGCTTTTCCAAATTGCCAGATTATTTTTAATCACCACATGTTTCCATGATCTGCCAGTCCACTTTTAAAAGGGCCACCAATCGACAGTGCCGCTTTGTTATTCTTCCCAGCTCTACTCTTAGGGCTCTTGCCGCTGACCACAAATGCAGGAGCAGCAGAGGTGCTGAGAGAGAGAGAGAGAGAGAGAGAGAGAACCAACAGATTGTGGGAAACCATGTGACTGTGTGATTCACATCTCCAAGGACAGAACCGGTTGTTTCTGTGTCTAGATCCACCCCATTAGGAGGATAGTACCATCAATAATAGTAATTTTAATTGTCCAGATGCTTTGACACTGCCTTGAAAAAATAAAACTTTTGGCAGTAAGGTACTGGTGAGATGAGTTTGAGTAGAACAGAACTTACGATATTTAAATCAAAATATGAGCTAATGACTATTGTCATTTAAAATTAATGTTTTACACATTTTGGGGAAAGGGTAACATCTGTGTATATTTGTATTATCACTAAAATATTCAATTTGATTTTGCTACCAACCTTAGATTACCTGATGCTATTTGGTTTATATTTTGCTTCTAACAGTGAAATCCTTTAAAAAGAGTAACTTGTATGTGGCCATATTTGACGCTACAAAACACTTGCATTAAATTTAAAATTTTGCCTTTAGGACATCTGTCAAGGATCAAATTTTACCCTGGATTAATACCTTGTGCTCTATTATGTAATTGCTAATAAACTTGTGAATTTGTGATTTTGCATACATTTAGATTAATTCAGTCCTTATGAGGAAAAATTGGTAATATTGATAATACAACAGCGTAACATAGACCTTTCTTTTAATCTATAATTCTAGGACGACATAGACAGCCTAAACCCAGTTCTCAGGGACAACCCGCAACTTCAGGAAGAAGTGAAAGTTTGGGTAAAGGAACAAAAAGTTCAGGAGATTTTTATGCAAGGTAACTCTTTGGAAGTTCTGCATTATTATTGGTGACTTTTTGGAATTGGATGATTTATCATGTTTGGTTTTAGTTGTTCAGTTATCTGCAGTATATTAGAGAGCCTAGTCTAGTATTTTGAGTTATTACAGTCCAGGAAAAATAATAGCAAAAATCATAATAATTTTAATAGAAAGTTGGTAACTTAATCAGTTTATTAACTTACTTGAGCAAACCTCCTGGCACAAAATTACAACCACACAGATGTTTTGTTGGTAGAAAAATTTTCATATTTACAAATGCTTTAGGTGTGTCCTTCCTGGAAAAGGAAGCATTGTTTGCAGTAGAGGGTTGCCTAAAGCCACAATTGATTACCTTGAAGAATGCTGTTGGTATCTGATAAAAGTGGCCTAGGGGAAGCTGGGATGGCCCAGTGGGTTAAGTGCTCACTTTGCAGCCCTGGGGACTGAGGATTGAATCCCTTCGGACCCATATGCTGAACTGGGGAGTGCCCCTGGCCCAGTTCCTGCCCTGTGCAGCCCCTCCCACCTGTGGAATGAAACTATGTGGAAAAACCAATGATGTGCAACTATGGAGACTGTTCTGAGCCCTTCCTCTTCTCTCTATCTCTGTCTCTGTGTATCTCTCTCTGTCAAAAACAATAAAAATAAATCTTAAAAAAAAAAAAAAGTGGCCTATTTCAGCTTGCCTTCTTCAGTGATGATCACAATACTAGTAGTCTAGCCTTAGATTTTTTTTTCTATTTTTAGTAAGTTACAAGTTTGTCTACAACATACAGTTACCGGTATTAGTGATTGCTTTTTCTGTGAGTAAAATCATTATGTAAATGTAATAAAGCTTTTTGTGAAATTGAATTGAAACTGGGACAGTATGGCGTGAATATGCTATTCTGTTGAATGTTTATAGATGTTAAATCCCCATATTTATCTTAACCCTCTACTTCATGCCATTTTAGCATTAATAAAGATAATCCCAAAGTTGTGGCTCTTTTGCTTTGCATGGGTATTTATAGCAGCAAATCATCTGCTTATTAAATTCTTAGGCTAAATATTTTTTAAACCTTTATTATGGTTTGAAACACACAGAAATAGAATATTTCATTGAACGTCCATATTCTATCTCTGAACCTCCGAAACTATAAAGCCTTGGCAGATACTGTCACATCCATACTCCCATTTACTTTTATTAAATTTTAGACATCACCACATTCTAGTCATTTTTAAAGCTACCATACTATTATGCCAAAATAATAATACTTCCTTAATATCAAATCCTGGACACTGAAATTTTGAGTTGTATTATAAACATCTTAAATCACTTTTAACAAGATTGATGTCAGGGGATCTAAAAAATGTCCACAGACTGATTGGTTGATATATCTTATCTTCCCCCCCTCCCCACCATTCGTTTTCTTGCAATTTATTTATTGAAGAAACCAAGCTAATATTTTTAATATCTTTTTGTTTCCTTATCATATTCTTAGAGGTGAAAATATTAAGGTATTACTATTACTATCTATTTAATGTAGAATTACATGAGACTAACTCCAAATTGTGATTACAAAAACCAGGCAATTAAGATGGTATACAAAGAGGAATTGAAAAGTGATCATTTGCAGTTATTCTATTAGCTTTTTCTTGATTGCATTTCAGAAAAAAATAAATTTGGAGTCTTAGTCTTTCATAGTTAGAAAAGACTAGAGTTTATGTAATTGTTTATGGCTATGAATGTATTTAATTTACAGATCATATGGATTACTTTGTATAGGTTTGTTAGTTGATTTATATTCAAGGCTGATGATTTTGGCATAAATTTTTTTTAACTGGCAAATAAATATTTAACCATTAATCAGTATGTTAAATGTCTTAACTATAGAATTATAACTTTAACTTAAAAATTTATTTAACCTATCAACTTTACTTAATTTTTTATTTTTATTTTTTATTTTTTTTTATTGTTTTGACAGAGAGAGAGAGAGAGAGAGAGATATACAGAGACAGAGAGAGAGAACTGAACTGGGGGAACACCCCAGTTCAGCATATGGGTCGACACGAACCAGGGCCGGGACCTGGATTCGATCCTCGGTCCCTGGCACTGCAAAGTGAGCTCTTAACCCACTGAGCCATTCTGGCTTCCCCCTACTTAATTTTTATAAAAGGGAAAAACAGTACATTACATAAGAGTTGGAAAAGGTTAATTAAGCACTTGTAAATTTTGAAAGTACATTATAAATTGTTACTGCATAATACCATCATTAAGGTGAACTATTCTCTTCCCTCCCACCCCCACAGTTCTTGTTAACCTTTTATCATTTTAGTGCCTGTGAATTTGAAGAAATTTTAATCTACAATCTTTATCTTCTGTGGGGTGATTGTTGTTTCAGTAAGCATATTTGAATACATATATACAGACGTATGTTTTATTTAATCCTTCTCCATTTTCTGAATGCTATCTTTTTATAGATATCCTTTTTAAAAATTAGTTTAATCCAAAAATATATATCTTTATAAAACATTGTTGGGGAAGCTGGGATGGCTCAGTGGGTTAAGCGCTCACTTTGCAGCGCCGGAGTCCGAGGATGGAATCCCGGCCCGGCCTGTGCAGACCCATGTGCTGAACTGGGGAGTGCCCCCAGTTCAGTTCTCTCTCTGTCTCTGTATCTCTCTTTTTCTCTCTCTGTTAAAAACAATTAAAAACAAAACAAAACATTGTAGTTCCGTATTTATAAATTTACTTAACGATCTCTTCATGTTTTTAGTCTTTTTGGCAGTCTTCCTACCTGTCACAGAGGAATCAAAATTTGTAGTTACTTATGGCAAATTTTGGCAGTGAGAACACTCAGGCATCAAGTTCCAAATCCCCTTTCTGGTTCAATCATGTAGCCAGGTACCCCAGCCTTTAGAAAGTAGCTTTGTAACCATACTACTTTCTCGGCCACTATGATGCTATATTTTGTACAGTCCGATTAAGTCCTAATCTCAGAAACATTCTTCCTGATGTTAAATACTTTGTTTGCATCAAATTAGGAAGTATTTCTGTCTAGTAATGTATTTAATAACTTCAGAATGATCTGACTCTAATGTATATTTATTTTCTAATATTTTTTTGAAAACTGGTATTCGACTGCATTACTCATATATAACATAGCTTATGGTTCTCATAAAAGGTAATTTTTTACATGAAAATGTCACCAAAATACACCTATTTCTTTGTATTTTTTTAAAGGTCCTTATTCCTTAAATGGATACAGAGTGAGAGTATATAGACAAGACTCTGCCACCCAGTGGTTTACTGGCATAATTACTCATCATGACCTCTTCACTCGCACCATGATCGTTATGAATGATCAGGTAAGTAGTCCAACTAATATTTTTGAAAAGATATTATTTATAATACAGATATGCACTGGTCCCCCCTCTCCACATAATGGATTAACAGGCTGACACTAAATAATTGTCATCTTTTTTTTTTTTTTTTTTAACCTTGGGTATGGTGATGGCTTTTTAAATATATTTATTTATTTATTTTTGACAGAGAGAGAGAGAGAGCGCGACAGAGATACAGAGAGAGATACAGAGAGAGATACAGAGACAGAGAGAGAACCGAACTGGGTGAACTCCCCAGTTCAGCATATGGTTCCGCATGGGCCGGGGCCGGGATTCGATCCCTGGTCCCCGGCGCTGCAAAGTGAGCACTTAACCCACTGAGCCATCCCGGCTTCCCCTTTTTTTTTTTTAGTTATATAAAGCTAATCGGTTAATGGAGGTCTTTTGGAGATAATCATGCCAAATTTATTTCAACACTGATAAAAATAACTCCCTGAAATAGAGACATTACACCCTTTTAATTGATTAGTTATTTTAAAAAGTCCTTATGTGAACTAAAATATCCTTTTTAAAGATCAGCTTTCTGTTTCTTCAGGAATAAAAGCATTTCCCCAGTGTTTTTTCACTAATGAAAACTTTAACATACACTAGCTCATTTTCTATCAAAGTTCAGAGTTGGTATGCTCCCTTACATTTTATGGTGCGTATTGGAGATACAAATTTCATACAGACTTTTAAATAATGACTGAAAGCCTTGATTTCAAATCTTTTAAAGCTGTAGTTTATTTTCCTTAAAATCAGAACAAAAACCAAAAAAAGATATTTACATCCACCTACCAGTGGATTGTGGAGGGAATCTCAATAAATTAGAGCTCTTTTATAAACAATTCAAAGGCTTTCATTAAAATTTTGGCCAAAATGCTAAATACATTGTTTAATGTATTTGACTTCCCTAAAACGGTGACAAACTTTGACCTCTTAGTGAGGTATAAAATTGCTTTTAGTGTTTTATTTATTTAAGATATATTTTATTTGAGAGAAGGAGAGAGGGGTAGAGGTGGTGGAGGCAGAGCAGTCTCCATAATTCGTGACATGGTTTCATTCTGCACAGGTGGGTGTGGGGCTGCACAGGATGGGAACTGAACTGGGGGCCTCCTGCATAGGAGAGGAGAAGCTCTGTTGCCATCCCGACAATTACCAGTTGGGCCACAATTGAGCATATGCATTTGCCCAGGCCTGGCAGGGATATAGTCCCTGGACCTCGTGATTCTGCTGATCTATTCCAGTATCCCTACTCCCCATTAATTCTTACCCTTTTTTTTCAAGCTGTATTTGTAATAGGTTTCAAGAGGTTAAAAACCTAATTTCATCTTTAATGATTGAAATTGATTTATTGTAAATATGATAGTATCTCCCAAACTGATGTGTAGACATTTCTACTCAGCATAGAATATGTACCTCATATTACATTGGCTAGCTGATTGGATTTAATTTTTGTTTTGTTTTGTGTTATGGATTAGGTTCTAGAACCACAGAATGTCGATCCTTCTATGGTTCAAATGACCTTTCTAGATGATGTTGTTCACTCTCTGTTAAAAGGTGAAAATATTGGCATTACATCACGGCGAAGGTCTCGCGCCAGTCAAAATAACAACGCTGTTCACGTATGTATGTTGTTAGTTTTTATTGTAAAATTTGTTCCCTTAGATTACTTAGAATCAGGTAATAAATCATTGTTAATTGGTTCTTTTTAGTGTCATTATACACGTGCCCAAGCAAATAGTCCCAGACCAGCAATGAACTCCCAAGCTGCTGTACCAAAACAGAATACACACCAGCAACAACAACAAAGAAATATCCGTCCAAATAAGAGAAAGGGCTCAGATAGCAGTATACCAGATGAAGAGAAGATGAAGGAGGAAAAATACGATTATATAGCAAGAGGAGGTAAAATCTACTTTTTTAAAGGAATGAGAACAAATAAAAATAGTGTTTAAAATATCCTTATGTAATATTGATGTGAAAAATGAAACTGTCCCTTTTTTCTTTTAATGTTACAGAAACTCCTAAAGGTAAAAACAAACAGTTGATAAACAAAAGAAGGAAACCTGAGGAGGATGAAAAGAAACTAAATATGAAAAGACTACGAACTGACAATGTTTCAGACTTATCTGAGAGCAGTGACTCAGAAAATTCAAATAAAAGAATAATAAATAATTCCTCAGAGCAGAAGCCAGAGAATGAGTTGAAAAATAAAAATACTTCAACGATAAATGGAGAAGAAGGAAAATCCCAGAGTAATGAGAAGACAGTAGAGGAAAACCTAGTAGATAGCCAACCTCCCTGGGATCAAATACAAGAAGATAAAAAACATGGAGAAGCTGAAAAGCAGAAGTCTATTGACTCCCATCTTCAAGAAAAAATGACTATCCATTTATCAGAACAGGCCACACTTTCTGATCATAATCCTAATGATTTACCTCTTAAGGAATGCCATGTGGAAAAAACACATACAATGGAATTATTATCTAAAGAGAAGTTTGTATCTAGACCACCCACACCAAAATGTGTTATTGATATTACAAATGACACTAATTCTGAAAAAGTGGCTCAGGAAAACTCAAGTACCTTTGGCCTTCAGACACTTCAGAAAATGGATCCAAATGTTAGTGATTCAAAACACTCAGTTGCAAATACAAAATATTTAGAAACAGCAAAACAAGATTCTGACTCAAGCTGGGTCAGTGATGTAGTTAAAGTAGACTTAACTCAATCGAATGTTAGGAATGCTTCTTCAGGAAATGATTGTCTGAATGTGGAAAAAGAAAAAAATCAGTATATCTCTTATACGTCTTTAGGTGCGGTTTCTGTGATGGAAGATAAGCTGGGTAAGCGAAGTCCACCCCCAGACACTATAAAATCTAAACTTAATACTACAGTAGATGCTCACAAGACAAAATCCAGTCCCTCACCTGATGTTGTTAAACCTAAAATTCCTCATTCTCCTGATTCTGTAAAGTCGAAGGCCACATACGTGAATAGTCAAGCTGCTGGTGAAAGAAGACTGGCAAATAAGATAGAACATGAGATATCAAGGTGCAGTTTTCATCCTGTTCCTACTCGAGGCAGTATGTTGGAAACTACGAAGAGCCCTCTTATCATTGATAAAAATGAGCATTTCACAGTTTACAGAGATCCTGCACTTATAGGGTCAGAAACAGGAGCTAATCACATTTCATCTTTCTTAAACCAGCATCCTTTCCCTCTTCATTCTTCATCCCATAGAACCTGTTTAAATCCAGGTACCCATCACCCTGCCTTAACTCCTGCACCCCACTTACTAGCCGGATCATCCAGTCAAACTCCATTGCCTACCATTAACACTCACCCCCTGGCTAGTGGTCCACACCACTCTGTTCATCACCCTCATTTACTTCCTACTGTGTTACCTGGAGTGCCTGCTGCCTCCTTACTTGGTGGCCACCCACGACTAGAGACTGCTCATGCCAGCAGCTTGAGCCACTTAGCACTAGCACACCAGCAACAGCAGCAGTTGTTACAGCACCCGTCACCTCATCTTCTTGGACAAGCCCATCCTTCTGCTTCATATAATCAGCTTGGTCTTTATCCAATTATTTGGCAATATCCAAATGGAACACATGCATACTCAGGACTTGGTCTACCTTCTTCTAAGTGGGTTCACCCAGAAAATGCAGTTAATCCTGAATCTTCATTAAGAAGGGTAAGTTACACCATGCTTTGCCAAAAAAAAAATACATATATATATATATATATGTATATATATATATATATATATATACATATATATATTCATGTACAAGAGCTTTTTTCACTATCCATTAATTTTTTAGATTTTTTAATATAGAATGTTAAATTTTTCAGTTACAATGAAACTTAATGCTTAGTAATTTGGGACCAGGGAAGCTGAAATCTCAGCAAAGCCTATTTAACAACGCCAGTTTAAAGAAGTAAAACTAATTAGATTGTCCCAATATATCTACTATGAAGAATGAGTATCTTCATAAATAATTATGGTACATGTCTGTAATTGTTTTGCTCAGCTAAATTCCTAGAAGTGAAATTTCTGGATTAAAATAGACAATTTTAAGGCTTTTGATATATATTGTCAAATTATTCTTAAAATACAAATTGTTACATTTCCCAGCTAGACACATTGTGTTGATGGTGTATTACAAGCTATGATTCTTAAGGGTGCCAAGCTTATAGGGTCCTGATACTTGGGAGTGAAGTTGGAGCTTCGATTCTTCATGTGAGAGTAATGCTGAAGGTGGTGGTATAAGTCTCTTATTCCTTCATGGGCTATGTGGCTTCTGTGACCACATTTCATACTAAGAAGTTGTTGTGTAGGGCATTACCATCCCCAGTATAAACAAAAAATGGGAGAATGGTAATCCTGTTAAACTTCAAGAGACAATTTAGTCCTTGAGCCAGCCCAGGATGCTCTTCAGGAATTCCCCCAGAGTCTTCTGGAACTGTCTACCTCTACCTACCTATCTACCTGCCTACTTACTATGATAAGAAACTCTTTAGCATTAAGTTTAACATCCTAGGAGATGCTGGGATGGCTTTACCAGGTTGAGCACTCACTTTGTAGTCCTAGGGTCCGAGGATCAAATCCCAGCCCTGGCCCATGTGGACCCAGTTCAGTTCTTGCTAGGGTGACTTTCCCATTCTCTACCCCACGGGTGGCCCCTGGCCGGGTTCCTGCCCTGCACAGCCCCATGGCCACCTCTGGAATGAAACTATATTGAAAACGAATGACATATAACTATGGAGACTGCTCTGGGCCCTCCCCCATCTTTCTCTCTCTCTCGAAAACAAGAAAAATCTCTTAAGGAAAAGAAAAGCATAATGTCCTCAAAATTTATCTGTGCTGGAGCATATAACAGGATATTCTTTTTATAAGCTCTGTTAATCCATTGTATGTATTTACCACATTTTAAAAGAATTTATTTATTTTCAAAATATTTATTTATTAATTGTTTTTTGACAGAGAGAGAGAGATACAGAGACAGAGAGAGAACTAAACTGGGGGAGCTCCCAGTTCAGCACATGGTTCCTCGCGGGCCAGGGCCGGGATTCGATCCTTGGTCCCCAGCGCTGCAAAGTGAGCACTTAACCCACTGAGCCATTATTGTTTTTTGACAGAGAGTGAGAAGAGAAAGCCAGAGAGCGAGAAGAGAGAGCCAGAGAGAAGGGGGAGGGCCCAGAGCAGTCTCCATAGTTGAGGGCATTAGTTTTCCATATAGTTTCACTCCACAGGTGGGCTCAGGGCTGTGCAGGGCAGGAACTGGGCCGGGAGCCTCCTGCATAGGCCCCAGCAAGAACTGAACTAGAGGCACACCCCAGTTCAGCATATGGGTCAGCCTGGGCCGGAGCCAGGATTCAATCCTCAGTTTCCGGGGCTGCAAAGTAAGTGCTTAACCCACTGAGCCATCCCAGCTTACCCTACATTTTTAAAATACATTACCTCTATGCATTACTTTTACACATGACTTTTGGGTTACTTCTTCCCCATGGCTATTGTGAATAACACTGAAATGAGCATAGGTAATTTTGACACCTTTCTCAAGATCACAGTAGATATGTTAGAGAGGCAATTTGAAAGACAATGTTAGTGACCTTCTCATTTACTACAGGGATAATACTACTTACATAGAGCCATGGTAGTGCCAGTAGATGCAAGGATTGTGTTCCCAAGAATTTATCAGAGGAGCAGTTATATTCTGGGTAGCAGTGATGACATAGACTGTGGTCATGAATCTTTCCTTGATTCCCAAGTTGTGATTGTTTACGTTGATGGTGAGGGTCATTAAGGTTAGTGGTGCAAAATAGAGCTGTAACACTTTGAAGGATATCTTTTGTGGCTTATTCCCATTATAAACATCACCTCCTTTTGGCTCTACTGTTATATGAGCTTTGGCATTTTTTAATGAAGTCACCAATGAACTCCACAATTTTTCACCAGTATCCCCACATTTGATGATGTCAGTATCTCAATTCTAGAAGAATTGTGCTTGCATTGATTATAGGCTTCCCATTTCCTTTCTTGATGGTGCCATTAAACTTACAGTAGGTGGAATCTTATTAGAATGTGTACATTATGTACTTAATGTCAATGGAAAGACAATCATTTCAATATCCTCTTTGTCAGAATTAAAAGCAGTACTGATGACCCAAGTGCCCAGTACACTCACATTTTTACTCTGACCCTTCAATCTCATGTGTCATGAATGTAGCTGCAGCTGATACTAGATGATGGCAGGCTAGATGAATACACAAGAACCAAGAGCTGGCAGATATTTTGAGTCTTTTCCCATAACTTTCAAGCCTTGGAAAACATATCTAAGTAATAGTTAGAAATGGTTTTGTTAGGAGCCTCTCTCAATATGTGTGCTAGAATTAGCCTCCATGTTTATCAGGGCATAAAATGTTTTACTAACTGGTCATAAACTTCTTAAATTAAAAACAAGCATATCACATTTTTATTTATTATGTAAAACATTTGAGCAAAAGTGAAGGTGTCTTAACCCTAGTGTTGTGTGTTACAGTGAAGAAACTATTAGAAAATAATTTATAATGTCATTTTGTGGTCAAAAACTTTTATATCATTTTCATAATTGATTACAACTTAAGATTTCTGGACCTTGTAGAATTGAGGCCTTTTTAAACATTTGAATCTTTTATGTGTATGTGTGTGCATGTATGTATTACTCTTACGTGAGGTTTATGGTTTATAATGTATTTTTATTTTTTAGTGGCCTTTTTGTTTTTTTAATTATTTTTCTCAGTTACAGTTGACATTCAGTATTATATTAGTCGCAGGTATACAGCATAAGTTAGACATTTATAAAATTTATATAGTGATTCTACCAATTAGTCTAGTACCTACTTGGCACTAAGTTGTTACAACATTATTGTCTATTTAGAATGCATTTTTAATCTTACTAATTTGACAGCAACATATTTTCATTATGAGAATGGTGGTAGCATATTGATATATAAAAAATAGTTGTAATATTTTTATTGTACCTCCATGCCTACAGATTTACTAGCCCACCAACGTTCATAGCTTATAGTGAAATAGAGTACAATTGGGTCATGAAAATGTAATTTGCTGCCCATTTTAAGTAAATTGTTACGTTAAAAAATTTGATTTTTAATGACAAAAATTGACAAACAATTATAATTTCAGTTTCTGGTGAAATGAAATGTATTTTAGGAATAACATTCATTTATTTCTATTAGCAACATAAATTCTTTTGATTATAGAATCTTAGGAAATCTCATAAGCTATGTTTTCTAATCATTCATACATTAAAGGAAATGATTTTGATACCTGTATTCAGTAAAATAATTTCTGGAAGTTACTAATTAAATGCTAATTTATTTTTGACGACATGTGGAAATATCCATATAGTATAAATATGTTGGTTACTTATTTGTCTGAATATTTCTCATAAGATGCATTTAGGACAGTCATAGCCTTCATAAATATTCTGTGAAAATCTTACTGTGATATTGTGTTTAGCTTTTTCTAGTAACTATAGCCTTTTTTTTTTTAATTAATAGAATTCTCCTAGCCCTTGGTTACATCAACCCACCCCTGTGACCTCAGCAGATGGCATTGGATTACTTAGTCACATTCCTGTTAGACCTTCTAGTGCAGAACCTCATCGACCTCTTAAAATTACAGCGCATTCCAGTCCACCATTGACAAAAAGTTTGGTAGATCACCATAAAGAGTAAGTTCACCAATGCTTAGAACTTACAAATACCTTGTCTTTTATAGTTTCTCTTAATTCACTTTTGAAGCAGGTAATTTTAAGTTAACAGGTGTCTTAAAAGTAGGCTTTGAGTAAGTAGTAGTATTTCTGTTTTGATAGACTTTATAATTTACTTCAATAATATTAGTGTACTTGCAAAGTTGTGTTTTACTTTCACAATAGAATGACATTGCATAGGAGCTGTCTTTGTAGCGTACAAAAAACAAGTGATTACAGAAACCATTGTGTCTTTTCTCTACAGAGAATTGGAAAGGAAAGCTTTTATTGAACCATTACGCTCTGTATCATCCACATCATCAAAAAATGATCTGGATCTAAATAGGTCACAGACTGGAAAAGATGGTCACTTACATAGACATTTTGTGGATCCTATAATGAATCAATTACAGAGACCACCCCAGGAGACTGGAGAGAGATTAAACAAATACAAGGAGGAACATCGTCGAATTCTTCAAGAAAGTATTGATGTTGCTCCATTTACAACTAAAATCAAGGGGCTTGACTGTGAAAGAGATTATTCCAGAGTAGCATTGTCATCTTCTAGCCCTAAAAGCCATGTCCTGAAACAAGACAAAGATGTGGAATACTCAGTATCAGATCTTTATAAAATGAAGCACTCAGTGCCTCAAAGTTTGCCCCAAAGTAACTATTTCACTACATTGTCTAATAGTGTGGTCAACGAACCACCAAGGTCATACCCATCCAAAGAGGTTTCAAATATTTACACTGAAAAACAGAGTAATAGCCTTGCAGCTGCAGCTAATCCTCAAACTCTGACTTCATTTATATCATCTCTTTCAAAGCCTCCACCTTTGATTAAACACCAACCAGAAAGTGAAGGTTTAGTAGTCAAGATACCAGAACATCTTCCCCATCAAATTGCTTCTCACTCAATAACAACCTTCAGAAATGATTGTAGGAGTCCTACCCATTTGACAGTTTCTTCTACGAATTCACTCCGGAGTATGCCTGCTTTACACAGAGCACCAGTATTTCACCCACCGATTCATCACAGCCTGGAAAGAAAGGAAAGCAGCTACAGTAGCCTTTCACCTCCAACTTTAACTCCAGTGATGCCTGTAAATGCTGGTGGGAAAATTCAAGAATCACAAAAGCCTCCAACTCTAATTCCTGAGCCAAAAGACTCTCAGGCAAATTTTAAGAGTTCTTCTGAACAGAGTCTGACGGAAATGTGGAAATCTAATAATAACCTCAGCAAAGAGAAAACTGAATGGCATGTAGAGAAAAGCAGCGGAAAGTCACAGGCTGCTATGGCATCTGTCATTGTACGTCCACCTTCTAGTACAAAGCTTGATAGTGTGCCAGCAATGCAGATAGCTTCCAAAGATCGAGTTAGTGAAAGATCTTCAAGTGGGGCAAATCAAACAGATTGCCTCAAACCAGCAGAAGCTGGAGAGACTGGAAGAATCATTCTGCCAAGTGTGAATTCAGACAGTGCTCACATAAAGTCTGAAAAAAACTTTCAGGCAGTCTCACAGGGCAGTGTTCCCAGTTCAGTTGTGTCTGCTGTAAATACAGTGTGTAATACCAAAATGGATATATTCACATCTGCTGCCATTACCACCAGTGTTTCCAGCTGGGGTGGTTCCGATATAATTTTATCAAATACCATTTTGGCCTCTAAATCCTTAGAATGTACCTCTTCAAAAAGTGTCAGCCATTCAGTGGCACAAACACAAGAATGCAGGGTCAGCACCACAGCTGCAGTTACACCAGCCAGTAGTAAGACAGGAAGCGCCGT
>PVKE010001470.1:0-99531 GCA_004027555.1 Craseonycteris thonglongyai
CCATGAGGACCGAGGATCGAATCCCGGCTCCGGCCCAGGCAGGACCCACGTGCTGAGCTGGGGAGTTCCCACAGTTCGGTTCTC
This sequence comes from Craseonycteris thonglongyai, assembly GCA_004027555.1. Taxonomy (NCBI): domain Eukaryota; kingdom Metazoa; phylum Chordata; class Mammalia; order Chiroptera; family Craseonycteridae; genus Craseonycteris; species Craseonycteris thonglongyai. The sequence continues at coordinate 85 of PVKE010001470.1, forward strand.
TAACTGTCTCTGTCTCTGTCTCTCTCTCTATCTGTCAAAAAGTAAAATAGAAATAACTATGCACTGAAGACAAAAAGATAATTTCTCTCTATAAATGTGAAAAGATAAAAAAAAATTAAAAAAAAAAAAAAAAAAGCCTGCTTGGATTGGCTGAGTTAGAGAGGCGGTCCGAGCAGCCTTGCAGTGATTGGTGCGGGATCGAGTTGGAAAATTCGTTTAGCAGCATATCCAAACGATTTTCGGGATCGAGTTGGAAAATTCGTTTAGCGGCATATCGAGACGTTTTTCGGGATATACTCGGCGTATAAGATGACCCCCGATTTTCAGTTGACTTTTTTTCGTTTCAAAAGTCATCTTATACGCCGGAAAATACGGTACTTAATTTCTTCCACTTTGGACTAGTGTCAACAGTCTAATTCCCGGTTCACAGGAGTCCTGTTCTCATTCACTCATTTGTCCACCAAATACTGAGTGCCTGCTCTATGCAATTTTTTACCCATTGGTCAGATGACTGACATTTGGATTGTTTACGCCTTTTATTGTGAATTGTACTGCTATGTACATGTGTAGCTACATTTGTAGGAGTAGCAGTTTTATTTCTGTACTATTTTTTAGAATGATGTAAATGTGTTTGTTGCCCAGGTTTAGAACTTGGGGAGATATCATAAAAACCCAAGGGAGGGACGCCAGGATAGCTCAGCGGGTTGAGCGCTTGCTTTGCAGCCCTGGGGTCCGAGGATCAAATTTCAGCCTTGGCCCATGTTGACCCATATGCTGAACTGTGGTGTGCCCCCGGTTCAGTTCTGGCTGGAGCGAGCTTCCCATGTGGGAGGCCCCCAGTTAGCTCCAGCCCTGCGCAGCCCTGAGCCCACCTGTGGAATTAAACTATATCGAAAACTAATGATGTGCAACTATCATTAGAGACTGCTCTGGGCCCTCCCCACTCTCTCTGTCCAAAACAAACAAAACAACAGCAACAACAATAGCCAAGGGAGGTGGGACTCCGGAGGGCTCTGGGCAGAGGAGCGGGGCATCACTCGGGTGCTCATTTGCGCTCTCCAGCGGCTGCTGCGAGGACAGGCGGTGAGGGTGACGGTGGGAGCCCAGGACCAGGGCAGAGTGGGCACTAAGCTAGACCAGGTGGGTGATGATGGGGGCTGGACCCTGGTGGAGGCAGAGAAGGGGAAGAAGTGGGAGGATTCTGGATATGTTTTAAAGGTACAGCAGCAGGGAGATTTCCACATAGACTAGATGTGGGTGATGAAACAAAGAGTCAAGGTCAAGGGTGACCCCAAGGACTCTGGCCTGCTCACCTGGAAAGATGGAGCAGCCAGTGACTGAGGGCACGGTAGGGAAGGGCAGCCCAGGAGTTGGCTGGGAACATCTGAGGTCGGGCTGGTGTTCGGCCAGGGGGTGTCCTCAGCAAATAGGCTGAGTATGCAAGGAGCACAGCAAGATGGGAGGGCAGTAGTTGTCAATCCGCATCCTGAGTGTGCAGGAAGCAGGAACGGACATCTTTGAGCTATTTCCAGGGCATGTAAGAGCGTGTCCAAGAATGACTGAGGGGAGAGATAGCGCTTGTGGACCCCACATTCCAGGAACTGCCACAAAGGGACAGATGCCACATGGGTCCAGGGAGCCATCTCTCTGAACTTGCAGGACAGAAACCAAGAGAACATGGCAAGGAGAGAGCAAGAAGGCTGTTCTTAAATAAAAGTGAGGACTGGTGCTCAGGTTGGGGTCAACCTTGGTGGCTGCAAGGGCAGGACCCCAGGGGAGGGTTGGGCGGGAGCCAGGGGCGCAATACCAGAGATGGCTACCAGATGGAGGGGCCGCCCTCTTCCTGGGGCAGGAAGCAGAGGTGCCCCTGGTGGGTCTGCCCTCCCCTTGCTGCAGCCCCATAGCCTTCATGGCCTTGGAGACTGCTGGAACCTGGGGTACATTTTTCCTAGGAAGGGGTTCAGTGCTCCCACCAGCTTCTCAATGCTCTTGGAGACACTAATGCCCCCTGCCCGAGGGGCCCCTCCCCCCACCAACCCTTCTCCCAATTGGGAGCTGGCATATAGGTGTATGTACAATACAGGAGCAGCCAGAGGACTGGGCACAGGAACCTGTTGGGGCACAGACGGTGAGGCAGGGGGCCTCTCCTGGGAAGAACCCTGTCACTCCACAGCCCCAGGGGTGCAGGGATCCCCCAGCATCCTCCCCATGTGTTGAAAGGGACAAGGAGCAGAAGACACCCCCCCCCCCCACCACCACCACCACCAAGTCACTGCTCTTCAGTTGCCTGGTAATGGGGCAGGAAGGTTGGGGGATGGGGGTGGGAGGGTGGCAGCATATGCTGCTGTGGGGGGCATGCCCAGCCATTGTGGACTTGCCAAGAACCCCACCTGGTTCCTGAATTCACTAGCACACTGCCTCAGTTTTCCTAAAAGGTTGATGACCTTGAGGCCGCAATGACCAGTGGGACAGAGGGACTCAGAGGGCCCACCCACTGGGGGCTGGCGATAGGAAAAAAACCACACAAGCACTGAGTCAGGTTTAAAAAAGGGCTGGTTTAATTAATTAAATAAAGGATAAGGCCAGGCAGGACAAGGGGAGGGCATCACCCCCAAAGGATGAGTCCCTGGGGGCCCTACACTACCCCCACCTTGGGAGGCGACAGCTAAGTGGCTAGAACCGAATCTCAAAAATCACTAGCCCCTTGGGAAATAAGGGCTCGGGTCTCTCCAGGCCCCCAAGAAAGGAGCCAGACATCAAAGTCCTCAGCTTCCTGGGCCCCACAGTCCTCCTATGGATAGGCACCAACCAGGCCTGGGATAACCAAGGGGACATCTGCACAGACACAAAGACGAATGGGCCCAACTCTCCTCTGCCCCCTCAAAGGCATCTCATCACCTGAGAGCTGAGGGCACACCAACCAAGAGTGCAAGGACCTGCCCAAAGGCAGGACTGAAGACCCTCCCCAGCCTGGCCCCAAAAGGGTTTCGCACCCCCTCCCTAGGACCCCAGGTACCTGTCCCTGGGTCCTGCCAGGTCGGGTCAGGATCTGAGTTCACTACGACAACCAAACCACCCAGTCCCCAATCGGAAGACAAGGAAGGCTCTGGAACACATGGGGATGCCATTCCTGCAGCCAACAGTGGTGCAACAGTCCCTTTCACAGTCCAGGGGCAGGGAGCCCGGGTCCCTTCCCAATTCAGGGAGGGGGTCCTTGGTCCCTCTGTCCAAAATAAAATCCAATTGACTGCCAGGAGAGGGTGTAGCATTCATTCCCTACCCTAAATTCAAATCATGTTGGCCTACCCCCGCTAACACCACCTCCTGAGGACAACGGACCTCCCACACAGGCCCAGGTCAAGAAAGGGATTGGCACCTGAAAAAATATTCTACCCAGTCCAAAAAAAAACGAGCTATTCCCAAGGGGCTCAGGGCCAGTCCTCCTGCCTCTGGTAAGCGAGGGCGGGACCTCAAGCGCTGGCCCTGGCCACCCAGGGGCACATGCAGGACAAGGGGAAGGATGGAGCCAGGGGGCCCGCCTCTACCTGCAGGGTGCAGAGGGGTATATTTTGCCCAATGGCTGTCTGGTCCCTAAGGGGAGGAAATGATTGTCACATGATGCTGGGGAAGGCCAAAGTCCAGGACCCTACCCTGCAGGAGCAGGGCAGGTATGGCGCCAGCCTCCCTGAACCATCTTTCTCACTCACACACACACCCTGGGGGGCAGCGCTGCCCTGCAGCCAGCAGAGACAGCAAAATAAATAAGCCAGCATTTGCTGCATCTCAACATTGCGCCACCCAAAGTGAGTCAAACACTCTTTGGAAGAACCCTGGTTCCTCTCCCTCCCTCCCCGTCTTAGAAGCAAAACCCTGACCCTATGGAAACCCTCCCCCTTCCCTCCTGCCCCATGGCTGTGGAGCCAGGCTCCTCCGTGGCAGACAGTGAGGCAGAACCCATGGACACCTGAGATCGATACCCGAATGGGGGCGGCCGGGCCACACCCCGTTTCCCTGAACGTCTCCAATGGCTTTCAGTGGGGTGAGGGGCCAGGGCGGGTGGGGGCAGTCACCCCTGGTTCCTCTATGGCTCTTTATACACTTCATCCCAACCTGGAGAGAAGAGGACCAAGTTCAATCACTGGGCAAGGAGTGCCTTTCCCAGGCTGCGCCTCCCCAAGACTCACATATACATACCCCCAAAGCAGGGAAGTGGCAAAGGGGGAAAGGAACACGTGCAGGCCACCCACCTGGAGTCCCAGTTTAACAGATGGGAAGAGTGATCAGTCATGGCTATTTACAGACACAGGCCCCAGCCACTCCTCCCAAGGGCTACCTCCAAAGTCCAGGTGACCCAGTCCAATCTCAGGCCCCCTCTTGGCTTTCTTGAGGGGGCGGGGCATTTAGAGCACTCAGAGGAACACTGGATGGGGCCAGGCTGCTGTTAGAATGTGCCGGCCCTGGGGCCTAGACAGCAGGTCTGTTGCTGGTGCTTGGAGTGGGGTAGACTGGGCCCTACAGGCCGGTGGGGGCTGGGCTGGGCACAGGGCTTGGTGCGGGGCTGCCAGCCAGGCTACAGGGCAGTGAGTCGCTAGGTGAGGTGCTGCGGGCACCTGGGCGCCGGAGCAGTTCCGGGCGGAAGCCAGGATGGCGGCGGGCATGCTTGGTCAGGTGGTCGCTGCGGGTGAAGCGCTTGGAGCAGAGCGGGCAGGGAAAGCGCTTCTCCCCGGTATGCGTCCGGTGGTGGCGGGCCAGCTCATCCGAGCGCGCGAACTTCTTGTCGCAGCCTGGCCAGTCACAGGCAAAGGGGCGCTCACCTAGACAGAGGTGGCAGAGGACAGAAAGACAGCAATGGTCAGTGAGGTCCAGGTAGGGGGTGGGGGGACTGGGAGAGCTGGACATCCCATCAGATCCCATTGCCATCCTGGTCACTTGCCTGAACCCCACCCCTCTCATTCTAGATCAGGGGTGTCCAACCTTTTGGCTTCCCTGGGCCACACTGGAAGAAGAATCATCTTGGACCACACATAAAATACCCTAACACTAACATGAACTAAAAAAGAAATTGAAAAAAAAAAAAAAGCTCTATGTTTTAAGAAAGTTTATGGGAGAAGCTGGGATGGCTCAGCAGCTCAAGTGTTCACTTTGCAGCCCTGGGGACCGTGGATCGATTCCCGGCCCTGACCTGTGCAGAGCCATATGCTAAACTTGGGTGTGCTTCCCATGCAGAAGACCCCCAGTTTGGTTCTCATGCCCCCTCACCCCCCAATTTGGCCCCTGGCTAGAGGCACCAAAGGGGCATGCCTCCCATGCAGGAGGCTCCCCACCCACCTGTGTGGAATGAAAAACCATGTTCAAAACTAATGATGTACAACTATGAGGACTGCTCTGGGCCCTCCCCTTTCTCTCTGTCTCTGTCTCTGCCAAAAACAATAAAATAAATCTTTATGAAAAAAAAAAAGTTTACAAGTGTGTGTTGGACCACATTCATAAGCCATCCTGGCCACATGTGGCCCATAGGCCACAGATTGGACAAGCTTGTTCTAGAGGCTGACTTCTGGGTATGAATTTAAAACCTGGGTATCGGGGAAGCTGGGATGGCTCAGCGGGTTAAGCGCTCGCTTTGCAGCCCCAGAGCCCAAGGATCAAATCCCGGCCCCGGCCCATGTGGACCCATGCGCTGAACTGGGGTGTGCCCCTAGTTCAGTGCTTTCTTGGGGCCTATGCGGGAGGCTCCTGGCCCAGTTCCTGCCCTGCGCAGCCCCGCACCCACCTATGGAGTGAAACTATATGGAAAACTAATACTGTCAACTATGGAGACTGCTCTGGGCCCTCCCGCTTCTCTCTGCCTATCTCTCTCAAAAAAAAAACAATAAAAATAAATCTTTAAAACCTGGGTATAAATACACAAAAATAAATGGACCCCATTCATTTCACAAACCCCTAATGAATATCCTTGCCCTTGATTTCCAAGGAACTTGTAATTACATGGCTATGAGCAGTTTCTGTTTGATAAAGTAGAACCGACAGAGGCTGGGTTCTGTCAGGCCACAGCTCCACACACACACACCCCGGGACGGCACCACCCCAGTCACCAAGGTCTCCTAGCTCAATGCACACTGGGTTTTTGGGAGGACTTCTCCTGCAAATGGGCCCTTCCTTCCCCACCCCCGCAAATACATTCAAATCTTTCCTTTGGGGCATTCCTGGGTCTCCCAGGTGTTAGCAACTCCAGTTAAACCCCTTCTCTTTGGCAATGACCATCAGGGGCACAAAGTGGAGGTCACAGTCTGAACCATTTCCCATGCCCATACCCTGTAGTTGACCCTCGTGGCCCCTCTGTGGGGGCCACCTGCAGCCCTGTAAAATCAGGCACAGCAGGGGAAGCAAAGATGACTCAGTGGGTTAAGCGCTCACTTTGCAGCCCCGGGGACCTAGGATCAAATCCTGGGTCCAGGCTGTGAGAACCCACATGCTGAACTGGGGTGTGCTTCCCATATGGGAGGCCCCCTAGTTCATTTCTCACTCTCTCCACCCCCAGTTTGACCCCTGGCTCAAGGGGGCATGCCTACCATGTGGGAGGCCCCCAGCCCAGCTCCTGTCCTGCATAGCACCAGCCCACCTGTGTAGAACGAAACCATGTCGAAAAGTGATGAGGCATAACTATGGAGACTGCTCTGGGCCCTCCCCCTTCTCTCTGTCTCTGTCTAAAACAATAAAATAAATCTTAAAAAAACAAAAAAACAAAAACATGCATAGTGGCCCTACTTGCCCAAACCCACTCAAAGAAGAAAATAACACCTCTGGGAAGGGACGGGGTATATAAGCCATGCTGGACTCACCCACCCTCGCGAAACAGATGACACTAGGAGGGCAGGCCACAACCCTGCAACTTCCTCCAGACCCCTCTCATCACTCAGCCTGTCATCGCCTAGGCCAGCCTCTGCTGGCGGCCACCATTCCTACCCTCCCATCCCCCATCCTTACTACTTCCCACTTTGTCTGGGGTCTCTGCCCCAGAACTATGCCACCAGAATCCCCGTGTCTTCCTAGACTGCCAGAAGCACCAAGGGCCCCACCCTTAGACCTGGTCCAGGGAAAGCCAGGATGGCTCAGCGGGTTAAGCGCTCGCTTTGAAGCCCTGAGGACTGAGGATCGAATCCCAGCTCCGGCCCAGGCAGACCCACATGCTGAATTAGGGTGTGCTTCCTGAATGCGGTAAGTCCCCCCAGTTCAGTTCAAAAAAATAAAATAAAATAAAATAAAATAGACCTGGTCCACCTGAGACCCCAGCCACACCCAGGCCAAAGGGGCCAGGCACCTGGGACACTGGAAACCCCCGGATATCCATGGGTTTTGAAGTGTATGGGCATGTATGGACAGCATGTGAACTGAGAACCAGGGTGCCCACATGCATGTGCAATGTCACCCTGGCCCTGGGTGGAGCCCCACATAGGAAGGGAGCCAGCCAGACTGGGTTGGGGGGTCAGGGTGTCACCTCCTAGATTACACACTGGGAGGTCCACAGTGAACTCTCCAGTGACCTGGGCAGACCTTGTTTCAAGGAATACACCCACCAGTGAGGAGGCAGATAGTGGGGAAGGCAGATGGGGGCCCTCAGCTAAGGGTCAGGTAAGACCCTGAAAAGCAGGACCCATAGTGGGGATTGCAGAAGTGACCAAGAGCCAGCAGGAGGGGCCATAGGACTGACGCGCAGCCAGGGAGAGAGCAGGGCTTGGATTCTCAGGGTGACCTAGTGACACTTCTGCTCTGAAAGCTGAAGACCTGCCCTGGGGAGAAAGGCTGGGGGGAGATACCAGTGGGCTCCAGAGGGGCTCAGCCCTCACCCAGGAAAGAGCTCAATGCAAGTCTCCCTTCCCCCACCCTTCCTGCAGTCCAACAGAGGGGTCAGAAGCCCCCCAGGTTTCCTGTGGGGCACTTGTCAGTCATGCTCACAGCTGAGGAAGGGCAGGCCCAGGAGGCTGTGAGCCCAGGTGTCTGGGAAGGAGCACTGGGCCACCGTTCCTGGGAGCATCATGGGCCACAACTGTGCTGCTGGGGGGAGAGCAATGTCCCCAAGACCACAGGCAGCCCTAAATCCCTTAGACTGCACCCTCCATGCCCCATGTGTCCCCAGAAAAATCCAGAAGGCAGGTTCAGCAGCAGCTGGGCGAGGGGCCACCATAAGGATGTCCTCTGCAGAATCAGAGGGCTCAAAACATCTCCAAAGGCATCCCCAACTCCACCCCATGGGTGAAGCTGCTGGATTTCTACCATACCGGGGGCTTGGGGTAGCAACACACACCTGGGTCTCTGCCCCAGAACCATGCCATCATGCCAGGCGTGCAGTCATGTTGCCATCTTTCAGGACACAGGCGGAAGAGCAAAAGGGGGATATCCTGCCACTGGTGAGCCCTGCAATTAGCTCACTTCCCCATTTAGGGCAGAGGAGCTAGTCCCCACCTCTCCCCTCTACACCCTGCACTTACACTTTGCAAAAGGCAGGTTGCCTGACTGTGCCAGCATCCGCTGGGGGCAGAACGCACAGCCACGGGGAACACAGCTACCTCATGGCAGCCCCAGATCGGACTGCGCACATGGCCCTGCCATCTCCAGGGCCAGACGGGTTGACTTGCCTTCCCAGATGCCTGCCAGCCCTGCCTCAAGCCCTGTTGCTGGGGAGCGCACATGCACACATCTGGCAGGTACCCATGGGTAGTGGGTACCCAGATGCACAGATTTCCAGCCCCCACACAACACTGGGCCAATGTCTGCAAGATGCCAGGCCCTGCCACCCTCTCACAGTCCAATGACTGGCAGGGAGGTGGGTAATGTTCAGGGTCTCAGGGCCACCTGGCTGCTCCAGAAGACATGGCTAGAACTTGCATGACAGGGAGTATGAGGTGGGCGGGACCATGGTGGACTTGACCCTGTGACCTGGGCTGGGCTGGCGTTAACTTGGGGCAGCAGGCAAGGTGCCACACATGGTTAAAAAAAAGAAATGAAAGCCAGGAGACCTGATAGAGGCGAGCCTGGAGGTGGTACCGTGACCAGGCCAAGCCAGGGCTAGCCTGCTTGCCCTTCACAGGGGACAATGCCCCACCTTCCTGGGGTGGGGCACGGGCCAGGGCTCTGGGTCTGACAGCTGACAGTCTGAGGTTATCCCTAGGGTTGAGAAGTGTGACAGACAGTGGACACAAATGCCCACCTCCCAGGTGGACTGCATGGGTCAGGGAGGGGCACAGGTAAGGAAACATTCCAGAAGAGGTGAAGAAGGCCAGGGCTGCAACAGATTTGGGTGGGGGGCAGAGAGGGGTTCAGGAGATGGTCCCTGGACAGGCTGTAAGGAACCCAAAGGACAGGTGTTTTGGAGACACAGCAGAAAGTATGTTGTTATACTGCTGGTTAGGTCTGGAGAGGAGGGCAGGGGGTCTCCCTCTGGTTGGCCACCCTGATAGCTTTATAAAGACCAACCTGTGGGAGGGTCATCTGCTTCATGATCTTATATAGCCCCTAAGACCTTCTCTCCCCAAACCAAGGCTTACCACCCACCCACCACCCTCCCTGTCCCCACTCTTCCTACAGACTTACCCTTTCAACTACTCTGCTATTGCCACCAAAAGCTCAGGCAGGCATCTCCCAGGCTATCTCAACCCAGCACCTCCCCACATGGCACCTGGCAGCAAATCTGGGCAGCAACCCCCTTTAAAATATCTCTAGACCCTACCCTGGCTCCAGTGTCCTGCTCACACCTGGACTCGTGCAGTAGTCCATCAGCTCGGGCCTAGGCCACCCAGCCTGTACTCTGCTCCACACCTTCCCAAAGCTGCCTCTGGCTCAGAATCAAAGCTGAGGTCTTAACCTTGGCCCCTCACTCTCCCACCCTGAGGCTTATCTGCAGCCCACCAGCCACTCACATACCATGCTCCCACTGCCTGGAACCTCTCCCCAGTCACTTCTGACCCTTGGGTACGATACTGACCCCCCACCACCACCACCTGACTCTGAAGCTGAGGGCACTGGCCTGGCATGCTGTGGGTGCTTAACACGTCTCTGGAAAGTCTGCAGGCCTGGAGACTGAAGCTCAGGTTTCCAGCTCAGCAACAGCCATCTCCTTTACCCCATCCCCCCACCCCCAGATAGGAGCTATGACTACACCCATTTACCCTCATCCTTCCTCCCTCATGAGAGGGCCCAGGCTGCCTCAGCTCATTTCCCACCCAGACTGGCATCTTTGCCATGATTGGGGGTGGGGGTGGGGGCTCTCAGTGCCTGGGGACACAGCACCCACAGGTTCCTAGGTACACATGTGTTTCAGACACCTGAATGTTCTGGTAACTACTGGGTGAGGGCGGCCCACCCAGCCCACTCCCTCCCTGGGAGACCAGCTTCTCATCCCCGTATCACTTGCCCATTGCTGGGCCATACCTTTATCAGGGAGTCTGGGTGGCAGGTGGTTATCACCCTCTGCAATGTTGGAGGGCCCCCCCCTACCCCCCAGTTAGGGCACAAGCACCTGCAACCAGTTCTAGCTGCTCTCTATATTCTGTCCACTGGAAGAGGAGGCTAGGTGGGGAAGCAGTCCCTAACTACCCTGGCCCACCCTGGGCCTAGCAATGTCTCCCTGAGACCCCCCCCCACCCCATCCATAAGCCACCAGTCTCCTGAGACCCACCTGACCCTAAAGAAACTCCCAGTTCTGCCTGGGTAGCTACTTCCCCTCCAAACCTGTTTCCTCATCTGCCTCTCTTTTTGGGAGCCTCTTCAACAGACTATCACCATTCACCCTGCCCCCCTCAGGCTGTTGGACCAGAAAACTGGGGGTCACCCTAGTCTCCTCTGGCCCCCCACATCCTGAGTCTTCTCCCTCCCCTTCTTCCCTCCCCACCACTCCCAGAGAACCCCTAATCTCTACCCCTAATCTCTTCTCCATAAACCGCTTTGCATCTGCAAAGCATGCCCTGCCTCACTGCCTGCCCCCAACCCTGTCCTTGAAATTAAATGGAACCCTGTGCCTCTTCCCCACCTCACCTCAAAATCCATGTCCCAGGGTTCCTGGCCCCACCCCCTGCAGCCAGGGTGTTGTCTCCTCTCCAGGGACACACATCTCTCTGCCCCACGAGGCCCCTCAGCTTCAGGTCTCTACTAAGAGGCTTCTTCTTTCAGGAAGCTACCAACACCCCCCCCACCCAAGGTTCTAGGGTCCCAGGGGACAGGACTGAGTCATCCCACAGTGCCTTGCACACAGTAGGTGCTGAGCTAGTATTTCTCAAACTTAAGTAGACAGAGTTGTAGAGTGAAACACAGGGTCCCAAGTGGGGTGATCCTGCAACCCTCCAGGGGACACTGGACGATGGCTGGAGACAGATATCACTGTCATAACCGGGGGGTGGGGAGCTCCTGGTATTGAGCAGGTAGGGGTCTGAGAGACTGAGCTGCCCCAAGATGCACATGGCTGGCTGCATGCTAGGTACTGGGGGTGCAGGCGGGGGAGCCATCCAGAGATGAGTGAAGCTGGAAGAGCAAGTAGACAGCCAGCCTCTCCTCCCGCCCCCGCCCCATCTCCCTGCTCTCTCGTATCCATGGCAACAGCATCAACATCTCCTTCAGCTTCCAAAGTTCTTGCCCACCCCACACAGCAGAGCTCTGCTGCTGGGCCAGGGGCTGCAGGCAGGGCACAGGGGACCACAGGACAGTCCTCCCCACTCCCTGTGCAGCTGGGTGGCTCTGTGAAAAGAACCCATGACCCCTCCCAGCCTCCCCACCCCACTGCACTAAAGGAGCAAAAATGACGTGTCTCAGTCCACTCATCTGTAAAACAGGGCTAGGTCAGGACTGGCATTGCCTTTGCAAAGAGAACAGTCCTCAGGCAGGGGTGGGTGGGGGCAGGACTCCTCCCAAGGGCCTGGGAGGAAGGTTCAGCTAGTATCTAATAATGCTCCTTGTCAGATCTGTCCCTAGCCTTGAGACATTAAGTACAAGCGCTTCCCTAACCCCAAAATGAGCTCAACAGCAGCTGAAAGCCAGAAAAAGCAAAAGGCCTTTACACAGACCCTGGGCAGGGTTTGGTGGTCTGGAATGTTGGGGAAACACTGAATGAGCAATCATTAAGCACATAAGCATCCAAGACCCTTGGGAAGCAGCTACGGTTGTCACAGGATTCCTGTGGGTCCAGAAGCTGTGCCCCACCAGGTCCTTATACCATTGTCATAAAGACAGGATATGGGGAGCCAAGGCTCGCACAGGTGCACAGATGGCACCCTGCCCTCCCACCATCCACACCCACCCCTACAACACACTGATTTGGCCTCCTGGGCCTCAGTTCTCATTAAAAACAGGATGACAACACTGGCCCCAACAAGGAGCCCTTCCTCCCCGACCAGCTTGGGGGAGTGACCACTACTGCTATAGTGGGCTACAGAGACTCTGAAGGATCGATCCCAGGACACTCTGGAGAAGTGTCCTTTAGTGGGAGGTGGCCTGGTCATCCCCTTTAACTCCCCCAGGGAAGTCCAACAGGGTCTGGAAAAAAAGCCAGGGCACTGGGGGTCCAAAAGCCTCTCAGGGGCTAAGCCATCCAGAGAACAAATACCTTAGAGGCTGGAGGTGGAACAGATGAAGGGGCACAGTGATGAGTTAGATGGGGTCTCTCTGTCTCCTGTGTTAAGAATCTCCCATTTCAACCCCTACCCTCCACACACACACACGTAAGATGGGCAAGCTCACCCCAAATGAGCCACAGAACTCCTGGACACCAACCCACCATCCAGAGAGGCGCCTCTCCTCTGACTCCTGTATGGGCACCTCTCCATCCTCATGTATTCCCAAATGTCCCTGCCACAGACACAAGGACCCCACTTTGAAGAGGAGATAACATCCAGTGACCACACAGAGGATGGTGGCTCCTTGGGAGAAAATGTAGACCCCCACCCCAGGTCCTGTCTTGGCTGTGTACACAAGTGGGAAGAGCCTTCAGGCCCCGGGGATCAAGGACTGAGGGAGAAGTGGGAAGAATGTAGAGTGAGGCAGGGGACTGCAAGCACCCAAGGGGCAGCTGAGGTGTCTCTGCCACACCACTGGGGCCAACCTGCTTTCCTGCACCTTCACACGTTCCCACAATTGGAACGTGGCCACTGAGCCTCTGTTGTCCAATGTGATGCCCAGTGACCCTCAGAGAGACAGTGTTTTGTGCACCCTCTATACAGATGAACAAACAGACCCTGAGCAAGTAGATCACACGCCAGAAAATGGCAGAGACAAATCTAAGTGCACCCTCACGGCCTGCTCCCAGCTGCCCACCCCTGCTTGGACAAACACCTCCAATGCTTAAACCCAGACTGGTGATCAAGGTACACCGCATCCTGTCCTCCAGCCCAAACCCGAGGCTTGGAGAGGATTCTCATGATGCAGGACGGGAACCTATGAAGAGAGGGGAACCACAGGAGGAAAAAGGGTAGGGGTGACTAAGTAAAAAGGTGACCTGCCTCCCCTAGCTGCCTCACCCCACCCACAGCTGGGTTGTGAGAAGTGATTGTCGCAGAACCCTCCCCTCAACCCTGCGCACCTTCCGAGCTCCCACAGCAAGTGGGGGCAATCAACACGCTGGAAACGCAGTGACTTCCTCAGGGATCTCCATCTCAAATCCCTCTCTTCCCCATACTCAGGCCCCAACCCGCATTCCCAACCCCGCCCACCGCCTCATTGTAACAGAATTAACAGGCTCGGTATCCTCCACCCTGACCAGGAGCCAACCGCTCCACCGCCCTCGGTGGCGAATCCGTGCGACTAGCAGAGGCGGCAGCGCGGCTCCTCCTCTCTCTACAAAAAAACTGAGGCAGGGGAAGGAAAAGAACTGCAGAGCTAAATGCTCCAAACACGGTAGCCACCACCCAGCACACACGAGAAAGTCAAACAGACAAAAGCCACGGAACAGGGGACTTCCACGGAGCCCCCACCCCACACGCGGACGCGGCGGCGCCACGCGCCCAGCTAGCCCCAAACCCAAAGGCGGCAGCCGCGCCCGCCCTCCGCGCGCCGTCCTACCGCGTGGCGGTCACGCCCCCGGCGCTCGCCCCACCCACCGAGGCCCGGCCCCCGGCCTGCGCGGCGGCAGCCCGGGCGCGCCCCCTTCCCCGCCCCCCACAGGCCACGCAGTTTCGGGGTCTCGAAAGGGTGGGGGCGCGAGAGGCCGCCCTCGAGCGGGCCGAACGCGCGGCCAGCCTCACCTGTGTGCGTTCGCAGGTGCGATTTAAGGTGCGAGGACTTGTAGTACGCTTTGGCGCAGCCCGGGAAGGGGCAGCGGTGGCTCTTGGCAGCGGGCGCGGCGCCGGGGGCGCGGCCGGAGGACGGGGACGAGGCGGCCGACGAGGATGAGGCGGGCGAAGCGCCCCCCTGGGCCGCCGCGGATGCGCTGCGCAAGTCGGCTAGGATGCTGGCAGCCAGCAGGTGGGGCGCGGCGGCGGCTCCAGGGCCCGGACCGGGGGCGGCCGCTGCGGGTGACGGCGAGAGCCCTGGGGGCCCGGGCGGGGTGGCCTCGCGGCGCGGCGCGCGCACATCCAGGCCGGGGGCAGGGCCCGCACCCTCGGGGCCCGGCCGCCCGCGGTGCACCACGGCACCCGAAGAGATAGCCATGAGCACGTCGGCAGCGAAGTAATCCACGCACGCCACGGCCGCCGACATGCCGTGCAAGGGCGCGCGGCGCGGACTGAGCTGACGGAGCGGAGGTGGCGGGAGCGGTGCCTGTCTGGCCGGCGGTGGCAGCTGCTCGAGTGCAGGAGGCGGCGGAGGAGGAGGAGGAGGAGGCCGGAGCGCGCCGCCGCCGCCCGCGCTCGGCCCGCCCCGCCCCGCCTCGCCTGACGCGCCCTGACGCACCGGGGCCCGCGGGGGCGGCCACGGCCTGCCCCGCCTAGAGGACGCCCCCTCGGGGCGCTGCGGCCACGCCCCCCGCCCAGCACGCCCAACACCTCCCCGCGAGCAGCGCACGACCGCCAGGCCTGTGGAGGAGAGACCGCCCCTCTTCCCGGGGTGCCCCCTTTAGCCCTGAGGTGCCTACCCCTACAGCGCGGATCCCAGTCCCCTTACCCTAGCACCCACTCTGCGCGCTGTGAAGCTCCGCCCCTCCCCGGAACGGCCCTCCCGCCAGCACGCACCTCACCCCTTCCCGGCACGCCCATCCCTCTCCAGGCCGCCCCGCCCCCTGCCGGCGCACCCCTTCGCAAGCGCCCCGCCTTCTCACGGGCGCGCCCACCCCACACTGGGGCGCGCGCCGACGGGAACCCGCCCCTTCCCGGGACACTTCCTCCCGTACCTCGGCGCGCCCGCGTTCGGCATGGGGGAGGGCTCCGCACCCCACGTGGCCGGGTGGGGGAGTGCGAAAGCGTCCAGTCCCGCCCCCCCAGCCACGTGCGCGACCCTTCCCCCCCCCTCCTCCCGGGCCTAGGTCCCTGCTCCACCATACACGTCTGCATCCCCTCACCGCTCTCGGAGTCTCGGGTGGCCTCCCTAGCCTAGGCACGGGAGGGGTGGGGAGCCCATCCACGCCGGGTCCAGCGAGCCTGCATTCATTACTGTTTTTGTGCCACATTCGGGAGTCACTTGTGCGCGTCTCACTAAGGTTGGTGTCCGCTCAGGGAGGACCAGGGTACGGGGGTGGTTGGAAAAAGGAGCGCACTAGGGTCCCAAAGGGCGGACTCAGGACACCCTGGCGAGGCCGAGCATCTGGCCCCTCTGGAACACGTGGGTCGGGGACTTAACGCCTCGGCGCTAGGAAGGGATCCTTGGACAATGAAATTGGCGTGTTTTCAAACCCCCGAAGACGTCTATGCCAAGTTGTTTTATAGCAGCAAGGACGCCGGGTACGCAGATGACCAGGGCCCGCCAATCCCAGATGCCCCAAGTTGCGGGTGCGCGGAAGTGGGCCACAGCACGGCACCCTTAATTGCTACCACGCCCCTACCCCTTCCTACCGGTATGACGGTGGAAGGGTCCGTGCAGTGGCCCCAGTGACCTCCAGGGGGCGTACCTGCTTGGGCCTCCTCGGCCTTGTCTTGTCTCAGTTCCTATGTCTAATGCTTGGTGACTGACTCTGAGCTGCCTGTGGTCAGAGGCTGTTATTCTGTTCCCGGCCCCATTCCTGGACTCTACCTATACTCTTCACCTGCAACCTCTGCTGATCTGACCCGGATGGGCCCCTTTGCCCCCAGGCTAGCCACTATCCCCTGGGTCCCTCTGATCCCCTACACCAGGGGTGTCAAACTGGCGGAGGTAATTTTTTGTGGCCCACGATGCTCTAAAATAAAATGAAAGTAGAAAAAATTGTCATGAAGAAAATAGCGCTATGGGGAGATCGAGGCAATACGGTACACACAATTCCCTTGTTAACCTTTTAACTACTGAAGACAAGTATACATGTGGCCCAGTGCCTTTCCTGGGGGCCTGTGGGCGTGTCTAAACACGCTGACTGTTCCAGCGACATTTGTAAATGAGATGTGGCCCGCGTGAATCTTACCTGTTGCACCAAATGGCCCATGTTTTCATTGAGTTTGACACCCCTGCCCTTACACCATACTGTCCTTTATGTACCAGCATGTGCCAGTCACCTCTGGCAGCCCCTACGGAGGGAGAGGAACAGAGCGTTGGCCTCAGGCTCCCTTTCATGGACAGCCCACTCAGCCTGGGAGCAACAAGGCCCTCTTTGGATAGCCATTATTCAGGTGGGCACGCAGTGGACACTGGTAGTCAACATTCCTGCCGGCGTGGGACCCCTATGCCTTTGACGTCTAGGAGATGGGGCAGGCCTCCACCTGCCTTATTTTAGCAATCCTCAGGGGCCTCAGACCTCACACCCATAGGTGCTATCCAGTCCCCACAGTCCAACATCTCCAAGTCCAGAAGAGTCAGGAAGCATTTTACAGGCTCTCCCTGCTCCCCTACCCTGCAGGCACTCACGCAAACAGCAGGATGAGAAAAAGGCTGGAAACTTCCTTTCCTACCACCCATGTTTATTGGGCTAGAGTGAGCCCCCCAATGGCTGCCCTCCAGGGACTCATGGTCTGGGGCAATGCAGCTAGGAGTTAAACAGTGACACAGGAGGGCAGGCACAGATCTGACAAGGAAGTGGGGCAGCATCCCAAAGGCAGCTCCACTATGGCCTTAAGTGTGAGAACCCCCAGCTGGTGTGGCAGGGACACTAAGCAATGGCTGAGAAGGTGCTCTCTTCCCACAGGTAGGAGGAGGTGAGCTGTGGCAAAGTAGGGTTTGGGGCTGCCATCCTGGTTGTACCTGGTAGGCCAAGTGGACCTGGATAAAACATTCTCTTGAGGCCTCAAGTGTGTACCACTCCCAGCAGTAATCAGGGTCTTGGCCCTGTGGCTTTTGTCTGCTGGTCACACTGGCCACTGCACAGGCAGGAGCCCTCATGTGGGGGCCCATATTCCAACCTTAGGGTTTCTCTTCACACCCAGGCCCTGGGGACACCTGGGTGACCAGCATGTATATAACCCTCAGAACCTGATGACCACCCCATGACCCCCAACCCCTCTCTGAACCCATATCATTTGGCCTTTTGTCTGTTCACTCTGTTCCAGGACCCTTCAGGAGTTGTCACCCCCACTTCACAGGCTGAGAGAGGGCTGAGCAGCTGCCTGCCCATCCAGTGCTAAAAGGCACTGAGTGTCAGGAAAATACAAACAGAGGCAGCCTAAGCCTGGTCTGGTCTGGGTACTCACCTGGCATCTTTCACTAGTACTCAGTTCCCTTATCTATAAATGGGGGGCCCATCTCTCTCCTTCACTGATGACACTAGGAGCTCAGGATGGCTGTCGCCTGGCCACATGGCTCTCAGAGCATAGCTGGGGGTCAGACACAGCCAGCTGTGAAGGTAGAGGGTATGCATTTTGCCAAGGTGCAGGTGAGGGGGTGGCTACATAAAGTGGGGTGCACCCCAGGACTTGTGTGTTCACAGGGCAAGTGCACAGATAGGTCAAGTCAGAATCAAGGCTCCAAGGTATCTGTGTGTAGACAGGCTGGAATGGCCATTCTTTTTTCTTGTTAAGACAGTGAAGATTAGTTTTTGTTTTAATAGTACTTTCTGTATAATTCAACATTTCTTTTCTACCCATGTGTATTTTTTACTTTTATTTTCTTTAAATGTCAACAGATACCTAAGCAGTGCAATTATAGGTCATGTGTCCTTTCCTTTTTATACTTTTCTGAATAAAAGATTTTCTAAATAAATCCCCTTTAGTGTGGGCTGGACTCAGCAACTCACTTCCAAAGAACAGGACAGGGAAAGACGAGGACAGTAACCTGTCATGGGAATACCCTGCATACCCTACCTCAGTCAGGTGTTCAAGGTCAATCTCAGTGTGATGTGTGTGCATGCCAGAGACCCCTAATGGGATGTGACCAGGAAGGTACCTCACCTTGGTTTGTTCTTCCCCCCAAACCCACAACCCGGGTCTAATCATTAGAAAACAGGCTAAATTGGGGGACATTACACAAAAATGTCAAGGTCATGAAAAATGACTGGAAAAGTGCCCTAGATTATAAGAAACTAAGGCTATGTGATGACCAAAAGCCATATGGGGACATCAGTGGAAAACCTGATGACTCCAGAGTACAGCCTGGTATATAATTGGTGGGAATGCACACAAGTTAATTTCTTAGCTTTGACACAATGTTAACATGAGGGGCACTAAGTAAAACAGATCAGAATTTACTGTACTGTCTTTGCAACTTTTCTATAAACCCAAAGTGGTTCCAAGATGAACATTTTAAAACAAACATGAAGAGTGAACATGGGCATCATTTAATAATAGTATGGCTGCATCAATATTAGCAGCTCACATCAAAGCCACCACATTCAATCTCATTTTTGTAAGGAGCTTACTAAAATTATAAGTGTGCCCTTTGACCCAGCAATTCCACTCCACAAAAGGTACCTAAAAAATATTCCCAAGTAAGCATATATAGTTGTGCTGTTTGTAATGGGGGGAAAAAAAGAAGGAACCTCAATGTCAGTTACTGAGTTATGGAGAACGTGCTACAGGAGAATCAGACATGGTCAGGTGGGAAAAGCCAGCTCCAACTCCCAAGGAGGTAAGTGCCTTGTTCATGCTGTGACTGACTTCTGTGTTTTCACTTCTATCTGCAGCCTGTCCATCATAGCTACCTCTGGAGGGGCTTCAGGAGGACCAAGAGGGGACCAAGAGGGGACATGGGGTTAGGAGGCAGTGGACCAGTCCTGAGGGGTATGCTGGGCAGCACACACTCAATTCTGCCATCTGCCTGGTATCGTGCATTGGCCCTGACCCCTAGGTTGGTCTTGTTCTCTTTTCTGGAGCAAATACAAAGCTGCTGCCTGCCCCTTGTTCCAGCAGGATGTCAGACTTCGGTGATGGAGAATTTCAGAAGTTAATGCATACTTTGCACTCTCCTCTGTAAGTCGCCCATGTTTATTTCTAACATGTGCAAGACTACTTACCAAGGTCTGGGGGTGCTGGTAGTTCGGGGTGGGAAAATGGACACAGCCAGGTGCAGCCAGCCTAGCCCAGTGTGGGCATGCGGCTGTCCCCCACCTGGAGAACAAGGCCACTGCTGGAGCTGCTGGGGACAGAGCCAGGGCCCCCAGTCTTTCTCCAAGAGGTATGAAGCAGGATCTGGCTCCCTTTAATATGGGGATACCCCCACCCCTGAGCTCATGTTCATCACTCCTCAGCTGGCCTGGGACCCCTAAAAGCAGTGGCTCACAGTGGCATAAAAGTTTCACCTGCCCAGATCTTGGGAACAACAATGGGCCTGGCCTCAGGCCACCTCTCACAGGCCTGTGCTTTGATTCCCACCTTACCTTCAGGATACCCTCTTCCAACATGGATGGGGGATGGGGGGTGCTCTGCTAGACATGCTGGACTTCATACAGCACCTGGCTCAGCTCTCAGCAGTAACTTCAGCCAGGCCTTGTCCCCTCCAGGTGTCACCTGCATGTGCTATGGACACACATGAGGGTCCCAGGACTTGCTCTCTGGGGGTAGCTTGGCCTGAACCATCTGCCCTGTAAATAGGGATAGTAGGGATGGTGATCCCAGCAGCCTCAGATTGTCATGAAGAGCAACTTGGCAAATGGGAAGAGCTTTGATTACAGGCCAGTGACCCCTCTGATGGATCCCACAGCCAACAGGACAGCCCTGCACCCCAACTGTGAAACAGACAATTGTCGTTCGAGGGTGGCACCCACACCTCAGGTTGGGGTGCTAGGACTCCTGGGAGTGGCTTCCACTGAAGGCCTCATCTCAGATCTGAGACCTCCATCTGAGGTTGCCAGGCCAGGACCAAAGGTTTGGAGTAGGTATAGGCTACCCTGCCTGGAGGAGGGTGGGGGTAATGACATGCTCAGGTGCCTGCTGGGTAGCAGGAGAATGCTACTGCCAGGTGGAAACACATGTCCAGGAAAACTCACAAAATGGAGAACTGGAAGTTGGCACTTCTCCCAGGCATCCTGGCACATGAACCATACCAAGAAGGGGGTACATCCTGGACTGTACCACTGGCTTCCTCATCACTGCCCCTATGTGGTTCCTTGAGTCCACAAAAGAGGCCCAGGGCAAGCCTCTCACAGCCACCCCACATGAAGAGGCAAGCCCCTGCAGACAGGCCAAGCTCATGGGCCAAGTTAGCCTGAGCAGCCACAGTACACAAGGGCCTGCCTCAGTTTATCCCTTATGTGCTATAGTTGGGCAGAGAGAAAAGCAGGGCTGTGTGTGCTGCTGAAGAAAGGGCACTGTTCATGTCAGCTTGAGAAAAGACACTGCCTTACCAAGGTAAACACCATGCACTGTGAATGCTGATGGGGTGGACAGCACACTCAAGTCTTCAGAACCCTTTTTATCATGGAGTGTCCTGGAACTAGCATTGCATGGAACACATGTAAGGCATCAACTATTTATTGTAAGACGGCAGTTTTCTCTATAGAGTTAATCTATAAATTTAAGCAGTCCCACTTTCTGCACCCCCAAAAATAGGTCAGGGTAGGACAAGTGGATAAACCTGCCGGAGGTTGACAAGGAAAAGGACCATGCAGAAGTGGGGAGGGGAGGCAGCCTCTGGATCTCGGCAATGAAGATAGTGGGGCTCAGGATAACTGGGATGACACCAGGTAGAGCATGGCACACCCTGAAGATGGCACTCCAGGGGGGAAAGATGACTTTTCTGGGAAATGAAGTTGGGGCAAACAATTCAGAAAAAAGTAGTTTGGGTTCCTACCTCAGAGTTTCCCAGGAGTGTGCTCTAGAATTAGACCAGGGAAGCCGGGATGGCTCAGTGGGTTAAGCGCTCACTTTGTAGCACTGGGGACAGGGGATCAAATCCTGGCCCCGGCCTGTGCAAACCCATATGCTGAACTGGGGAGCTCCCCCAGTTCAGTTCTCTCTCTGTCTCTGTATCTCTCTCTGTCAAAAATAAATAAATAAATAAATAAATAGAATTAGACCAATAATGTAACTTTTTAAAAATCCATTACATTTCCAGAATAAAATATCAAATATTATACAATACTGGAGCAGAGAAAGTATTTCTCAGCATGACACATGCAGAAGTCACACATGAAAAAACTAATGACTTTAAATGCCTGGCAAAGATAAATTTTGAAAGACAAAAAACAAGTCAAAGACAAATGATATATTGGAAAAAACTTTCATACCTCTGAGGAGTTAATACCTAAAATATATAAAGAACTCATACAGCTCAACTACAAAAAACAAGCAGTCCAATTAAAAAATGGGCAGAAGGGGATGCTGGCATGGCTCAGCGGGTTAAGAGCTCGCCTTGCAGCCCTGGGGTTCAAGGATCAAATCCTGACCCTGGCCCATACTGACCCATATGCTCAACTGGGGTGTGCTTCCCAGGTGAGAGGCCCTAGTTCAGTTCTTGCCAGGGCAAGCTTCCCATGTGGGAGGCCCCCAGCCTGGTTCCCACCCTGAGCAGCCCCCCTACCCACCTGTGTAGAATGAAACTGTGTCAAAGATGACATATAATTATGGAGACTGCTCTGGGCCCTCCCCCTTCTCTCTGTCTCTGTCAAAACAAACAAATAAATCTTTTAAAAACGGACAGAAGACCTAAAACAGACATTTCACCCATGTAGATGTACAAATCCAACAGACATAAAAAAAATGTTCAGCTTTATTAGCTATTAGGGAGATACCAATCAAAACCACAATGAGATATCACCTCACACCTGTTAGAATGGCTATAATCAACAAAACAAGGAACAAGTGCTGAAGAGGCTGTGGAGTAAAAGGAACCCTTGTACACTGCTGGTAGGAATGCAAATTGGTACAACCTCTATAGAAGACAGTATGGAGATTCCTCAGAATATTGGGAATGGAAAAAAAACTTTCAAGTAACAATGGGCTAATTTCCTTAATATGCAAAGTGCACTGGGAAAACATTAACAACCCAATAGGAAAATCGTCAAAAAATATGAAGTTTTTAAGTATATACATATTTATAATAAATATAGATCTTTGCGGTTTCAAAATGATTGTATTAGTGGTAGACATGATCAACATAATACATCTGACAAAAGCATTAAGATACATTATAAAGGATGTCCCAAAATTCACGCAAGAAGTAATTTTGATAGAAAACACAGGTTTATAATTAAAAATTGTAAATTTTCATTGCTCAACAATGAAAACACATTGTTCTTTCATGTAGCTCTCCATTTTTTTTTTTTAATTATATTTTTATTTATTTATTTATTTTGACAGAGGAGAGTGAGAGAGATACAGAGACAGAGAGAGAACTGAACTAGGGGAGCTCCCAGTTCAGCATATGGTTCCGCACGGGCCGGGGCCGGGGCCAGGGCCGGGATTCGATCTTCGGTCCCTGGCGCTGCAAAGTGAGCGCCCAAGCCACTGAGCCATCCCGGCTTCCCCTCTCCATTTTTAATAACCCTGAACTGTCAGCTGTCACACTGTTTTTTTTTTTTTCCATTGGCAACACTTCACCGCACAAATGACGCAAAATTCAAATCTTGCGTGAATTTTGGGACACCCTTTAATTCTAGGAAACAAAGCTACAATGAAACATTATTTAGCCTACTAGCTCTGCAAAATCAAGCAATTGAAAGCACCAGCCCCTTCCTTTGTTGGGAAGGGGGTAAGTGGTATCACCCATTAAGAGATCAAATACCCTGTTAAGAGATCTGTGTAAAGCCTAAAGAATTCAGCAGACAGAAATATCCCTATTTGGCTACAGAGACACATCTATAAGGATAGTCAACTTAACATTGCTTGTTGCAAAAGACTGAAAATAACCTAAATTTCAACCAACAGGAAACAGGATAAATTATAGTACTAATAAAATACGGTACAACCATTAACACAAATGAATCTAATCTCTAGGCCAGAACTTACTGAACACCCTCCAAGTGGGATCAAGTGAGCAATGAGTGACATTTTGTACAAATTCATTAGATATACATGAAAGATTGTTGAGACATGAGAAATTGGCTTATCAGCTGGTCCAGTGGTAGTGGGTTATTTGAACTTATTAACATTAGTGTCACTAAAGTAGGTATACAACCCCCCACAACTCAATTTGACTGGCTTAAAAAAAGAAAAACAAATTGGTTTATCTTTGCCCCAGAGGAGGGGGAACCAGGCCTTGGAGGTCAGAGGTGGGAAGGATACTCAGTTTTCACCAGATACCCTTTCATATTCTGAATTTTTTGCTGTGTATCTGAAAACACTTTTTTTTTAAAAAATATTTTATTGATTTTTGACAGAGAGAGACAGAGAGAAGGGGGAGTGCCCAGAGCAGTCTCCATAGTTGACATTAGTTTTCCATATAGTTTCACTCCACAGGTGGGTGCGGGGCTGCACAGGGCAGGAACTGGGCCGGGAGCCTCCCGCATAGGTCCCGGCAAGAACTGAACTGGGGGCACACCCCAGTTCAGCATGTGAGTCCGCATGGGCCGGGGCCAGGATTTGATCCTTGGTCCCCGGGGGCTTCAAAGCCAGCGCTTAACCCACTGAGCCATCCCAGCTTTCCCTGAAAACACTTTGTAAAAAACATTGTTTTTTTGTTCAGTTGTCAGCAATTGCTTTAGACAAATCTTTTTTTTTTTTTATTGTTTATTGTTTTTGACAGAGAGAGAGAGATACAAAGACAGAGAGAGAACTGAACTGGGGTAACTCCCAGTTCAGCATATGGGTCCGCACGGGCCGGGGTTGGGATTCAATCCTGGGTCCCTGGCGCTGCAAAGTGAGCACTTAACCCACTGAGCCATCCCAGCTTCCCCCCGCCCTCTCTTAGAGGCCTAAAGGCTTCAGACTATGGTCAGGTGGAAGCAAGCAGCTCAGGGTCCTGGCCCAGACACCGTCTGATCCTAGGGCACAGGCTGAACCACCGCCCAACCCCAGGATGGACAACTAGCCAACTGTCTCCAAGGTCTTCCCTGCTCTAGGGCTCTGTCCCTGGAGGTCACACAGAGCACTCTAGGACTAGTGGTGAGCCAGGCCTCTATCTGGGGTCCAGAGATGCAGGGCAAGGGCACACCACGCATAGTTCAAAGGCCCCAAGGCATGCTGCAGGAGCCAAGGACCAGGGTGGCCCTTTCTGGGGCCCTTCAGACCTGCCACTGCCCTCACCCCGAATTTCAGCCTCCCCATTTGCAGAGGTCTAGCACAGGAACTTGGGACCCTGGTGGGCTGTCCAGACATTCTGTGCAGGGTGGGACAGGAAGGGCATCCCTGTGACTGCAATGTCCTTATCGACCATACCTTGCTGGGACTCCAGAGCAGGCTGAGCACAAACCCACTTTGGCCACCCTGGCTGGGGTTTGTTGAAGACAGGGAGCCCACCCTCCCTGGAGGCGCACCCAATCTAGGTAGGCTGGGTCCTTGGTTTGAATACTCCCCACTCCCCATCACCATCCAGGCAATCAACAGCCTCAAGGGACACCCTGGTTAAGTTCTGAATCCCACCCCTTCCTTCCACTGGGAGAGAGATGACATCTACATTTTCCTGAGGATTGGGGCAAACCCAGCATCCTCTGTGAACTCGGTGGGCCCATGGGAATGCACACAGGAACAATGAAAGAGGAACCCTAGAATTTTAAATCTTTAATTTGTTCTCACGTTTTTCCTTCGTTTTGCTTCCAAAAGGAAAGGAGAGCATGGCCCTGTCGCTTGTACATCGTTCACAGCCCCTGAACCAGGGTTGCTACCGCCCCCTTGCCCACCTGCTGCCTCGGTTGCCTGGGATACCCAGGGGAAGCGGGGTTCACATGCAGCGGCCTGGCCCAGCCGGGGCCGAGCCAGCACGGGGCAGGGTCAGCTGCCACCTTATTGCCGAGATCCCTCCCAACGTGGCTCAGGGCGCAGCCTGTCCGCTAGGTTAGGGGCGCTGGCTGGGTAACTCCTGGGAGATGAAGCGGCGCAGACGCTCCAGGTATTGGCTGTAGAGCTCAATGTCGTTGTGCCCAGCGCCCTCCACCCACAGCGGCTCCACAGCCTTGGGACAGCGCTCGTAGAGTGCCAGCCCGTGCGAGAAGTCGATCACTTCGTCCTCTGTGCCGTGGATGATGAGCACCGGTGACGTGATCTTGGACACCTTCTCGATGCTGCGGGGCGGGGTGCGTCAGGACTCCGCGCCCCGCCCAGCCGAGGCCCCGCCCCCCGAGCCAGCCCCATGCTCACTTGGGGAACGCGTCAAAGCAGTAGGTCTTCTTGGTGTCTGGGAAGGCGACGCGCATGCCCGAGGTGAGCGGTGAGTGCAGCACCACAGCGGCGCACTCGTAGCGCGAGGCCAGGTCCACGGTGGGAACTGTGCCGATGCTCTGCCCATACAGGACAATGCTGTCTGGGCTGATGCCGTACCTGGCGGCAGAGCAGGGTCAGCTGCGGTCACAAGCACAGGGCCCTCCCACTACCGCCCCCCTCCACCCTCATCCTCCATACAGGGCCTCCAGGCAATAAGGGCCTATCCAGGGACCCTCCCCACCCACCCTAAATAAGGTAGTCCACTTGGTAGGAAGGCAGTGTACCAACAGGTGTGAAGACAGGTGGCCTGGCCACAGATCCAGGTCACCCGGTTCTACCCTTTTTCCAACAGGATCTACTCAGTCACTCACACGTGGGAGGATCCTGGTGAGGGCCCCACAACAGCTCCTAAACTATACAATTGACCAGGGCCACACCCAAAATCTGCTTGGGATTTTCCTGTCCCAGCTGTTCTGCTTTATATGTCCCTTCCTGATCACACTGGGAGATGGTCTGTATTCATCCCTGCACCTCACCTATCCCCTTAGTTGTGGGGAATCTAAAACAGCTGTGTCCACCATGCCCAAATAAGTGCTTAGTACAACACAGGTGAGAAAAATAGTGGCTGCTGCAGGGATGTGGTTGAGTGCCACCTCCTTTTCTGGTCACCTTCCCTACATAGTGGACAGGTCCTGGGCCTCCCTCCTCAGCATCAACTCCCACCTCCAGGCTCCAGCTCCTTTCCCAACCCTGCCACCCTGCCACCGCCCCGAGCATCCCCTTCCAGCACAGATGACCCGCCCCTACATGCCTGTTCCTGACTGCATGGGGACCCATTCACTACTTCCTCATACAAGAAGCCTCCAACACACCTTGTTCCCAAAGGGATACTCCTCTTCCTGGCGGAGAGGGGCACAAGCAGGTCTGCATCTTACCTGGGGAACACCTGGGCAGCCAGACTCCATCTACTTCCTTGTCCACCCAGGGGCATCTCACCTGTCCCTGGCCTGGCAGCACTCCAGGTTAAACCCTGCTTGCCCCCAGGCCTGAGGAATGCCACCTGGCCTTGTGCCTACCACCCTGGCCACTCCTCCCCAGACTATTCCCAGGCTGCCATGGCTACCTCTGTGCTAAGTACCAACTCAGCTCTATTACCCAGCTCCAGGCAGAAACCTCCAGTGACCCCTGCATGTCTCCACCTGGATACATTCAACAGGTGCCAGATGGAGCAAGCGGCTCTTCTCCTTCAAGCCTCCCCAGCCTGAGGCACTGCTTAGGCTCAAATCTTCCACCCTCCTGCTGCCTCTCAGCTCTTGGGGCTGAGGGGCCAGTCTCTGGAAGTTAATGCTGATGGCAGGACAGATGAATGATGGACAGAAACCAGAGCCCTCATCCCACACACAATGGGATATGGTTCTGCCAGTGACACTGGCCAACAGGGATGGCAGGAAGGGCTGAAGCAGCTAAAGATAAGCACGTACCTGCACCACACCACCGGGATGGGCCCCTGGTGTCAGGATGGTGCCAGGGGACCCTGCTCTCAGGGCTTGCTGCAGGGACTGCCTGGTGCATCCCTCTAGCAACCAGGGCCCTATCTCCCCAGGTCAGGCCAACTTTGGTCTCCAAAGGAGCAGGTCGGGCATGTCAGCCAGGGAGGGCTGAGGTGGGACAGCCCCCAGCAGACAGCTGGCAGAGCACTGCCTCCAGGAGGGCTGGGGTCACTCCTTCTAGAACAGTGAGCACACAGGGCTGCACCATGCGAACGATGGCTCAGACAGTGAGCGAATGTGATTTGGTGAGCAAGCATTAAGGCGGGAGCCATTACCAGGATCTGGATGACCAGAACAATGGGGGTCCAAAGAGGTGTGGGTGTGTCCTCTGCCTGCCAACTCCCACCAGCCACCAGAGCTGTGCTGGGCACCAAGCTGCACAACAGAAATCTCCAGGCCCAGAGGAGCCCCACCCCCACCCAGTAACCCCAGGATAAGACCAAGCTCCATGGCCACAAGAGCCTCATGTGCCCTCCCCCAGAACCCCAATGTAGCAACTCAGTCCTGCCCTGTACCCCAAGTGCTTCCTCAGCTTTGGGGCTCCCAGAGTCCATTCACACAGCCCTCACACACTACCTCCTGAGCCCAGGTCCTCTGCCCACTGCTGCCTCCCAGAGGAGCCTCCATTCCCCTGGGGACAGCCCCATTCCAACCACCCCCCCCGCCCCCCGCCCAAGGAGGTTTGAGGACTGCCCACCATTCCTTCCTGCACACCAAGCATACCTGTCACCATGCTGAGGGGACACAGGTCAGGCCTCACCTTCTGGCCCAATGTAACTGCTGATGACTCCCTCTCCTATAGGGCCACTCACTGGAACCTGGCCGGGGGGCAGGGGGGGAATTCCTCCCTTCCCAGGTAGACCAGCCCAAGTTCCTGGTGGGCACCTTCCTAACCCACCTAGTTTCACAGGGTCTGGGACACCACCCCCCACCCACCCCCCCAGAGGGATGCTCTGAGTTGACTGTGCCCCCAGCAGACAGCTCACCGGGTACGCAGTGCCTGCCAGGCAGCGTCAATGTCAGCATAGAGGTTCTTCTCAGAGGGCCTACCCGAGCTGACGCCATAGCCTGAGTAGTCGTAGGAGAAGATGTTGCAGTTGATACGGGAGCCCAGGCCAAGGTAGAAGCTGCTCATCTGCCCCAGGTCCACAGCGTTGCCATGTGAGAAGAGGACTGTGTACCTGGAGGGGGAGGGAGATAGCTCAGAGGGCAAGGGCGAGAAGGGGCTACTCACAACCCACCCACTAAGGGACAGGAGTACTGACAGGCCATCTGTGCCCCAAAGTGGCTCAGCTCATCCCACCTGTGTGATCTTGGGCAGGGGATGGCCAGTGGAGCCTCAGACTTCCCCTCTGAAAGGGACCATGGGGACCATTGGTCACATTCTCAGCACAGAATGGAACCAGCCGCCTCTCCTGAGGAACACTGCTTTCAGAGAGGCTCTGGCAGCCTGAGGGTGGCAGGCACATGGACCCACTGCTTGGAGCCTTCCCAGAAAATGGAGACAGTGGCTTCCCCATCAGCAGGGCAGCAGGTCCCTGGTGGTCTAGTGGCTAGGAATCAGTGTTTTCCATCAGCAGGGCTATCTGTCCCCTCTTCTCCAGACAGCTGGCTCCTGCCCCTGCCCCACAAGCAAATAAAGCCAACCAGTGTTCACAGTGATACAGGTCTCCCCTCTCCTGCAGAAAATGACCATGACACTCATTTCAGCCTTTGCATCCCATGGCAGACCTGCCAGGCTGTGGCTAACAGGACCTGCCCATGCCCACCTAGGTTATGCTGAGAGCAGGTACCAAGCTGGATCCTGGCTAATGGACTCCCAGAGTCCTCTTCCTCTAACACCACCCACCCTCACTCCAGTCCAGCCCAGAAGAAAAGTCAGAGCTTGCTCTTTGGACTTAGACCTGGAGGTAGAACCCCGCCTGATTTGAGGCAGAAGAACCTGGAAGGCCTCACCTCTGCCCCACCCCTGAGGCTCAGGGAAGGGCTCTGCTAGCAGGCCCCCAGGCACTGTAATAGGAAGCCAGACTAGTCTCAAGCCACCAGCTGGCCTCAGATGCCAAGACCTCACCAGGCACCAAGCAGCTGAGACACCCTGAAGCAGGTGGCTCCTTATCAAGCAGATGGTGTGACATAGCCATTCAAAATTACTTCCCTGAGCCTTGGGGGGTCTTCATTTGCAAGATGGGGGTGCTGAGAGGGCCCACTGTGGCTACATGTGGAAGAGCTCCCAGCATTATGGCCCAGGGTAGCTGGGCAGTGGTTGTGGACAGAGCAAGGTTGGCCCTTGGCAAGAAGCATTCCCAGGCACCATCACCGCCCAGTGGGCTTTCACCCTGCTCAGGCAATCCTGGGGTTCCTGCCCCCCACCCCCGTGGGTCAGTCTTGTCCAAGAGGCTCACCTGGCACCTGGCATGCAGCGCACATACATGCAGGCAATGCGGTTGCCCCGGCTACTCTTGGTCAGGAAGACTTCCACGGTGTCCAGCTCGCGCTGGCTGTACTGGAAGTCAGCGCGCTCCATGAGGTGGAGCTTCCAGCGCCCAGGGTTGCCCATGGAGTTCCGCAGGGTCCCCGAGGGAGCAGCCCCAGCCCCACCAGGCCCCAACTCGGGCTCAGGCACCAGCGAGTAGGTGGGCTCTGGTGGCAGGAAGGCGAGCTTGGCAGCAATGCGGCCAGGGCAGGGCGGGCAGCAGAATAGGCAGCAGAGCTCGGTCACCGACAGGCCGTTCATGGCGGGTGCCAGCCACCAGGGCGGGCTTCACTCAGCAGGGGGAGGGTAGGGGTGCTCCAAGATGTGGCCACGGGGAGGGTGACCCCCGGCCACTGCCCCAGATGAGAGGCCCGTTAGGAGGCCGCAGCCCAGCCCCATCGTGGTCCAAGCTGAGCCCTTGAGAGCCTTGCCACTTCGCGTCTCCATGTTGCGCACAGAGAAGCCCTGCAGGGAACAGTGAGATGTGGGTCCCCAGGCACCACAGGAGACAGGGACCCAATCTCACCTGTCCTGAGCCTCTTGGCCTTCTCCATGGACTTCTCCTTGGCCTTCTCCACCCTCTCCTGCTCAGATTGCTCCATCTGCCCCATGGACCTGCAAGCCCAGCCTCCCCTCCAAGGAAACCAAGCACTTCCCAAATGACCTCTGTGAGACCCAAAGCCAACCCAGCCCTGCCAGTTACCACCATTCCTCATCATGCAGTCACCAGCTCTTGCCACTTAAGTCCATTTGTCAGCCCAGCCACAGCCTGCTAGCTGTGCTGGGTGAAAAGACCACAGGCCCACCCGGCTCTTCCCCACATAGTCCCTGCTCCAGGCCCAAGGAAACCCTATCACTCCTCCATGCTTCTGTCCACAGGTCTGTCCCAAACTTTCCTGCCAGCCCATCTCTGTACTATCCTTCAAGAATCCATCTGCCACCCCCAGGTGACACAGAGGAACCAAGGCAAGGATAGACTGCTGACTGGAGGGACCCAAGAGAACAGAGACCGGGCCCACGGCAGGACTGTGATGTCCAGAGACATGGGAGCCTAAGCAGAGGAAAGACAAACAAAGACTCTGGGAACAAAAGCAGGATATATCTTAGGCTTAGAGGTCTATGGGCTGAACAATGGCTCTTCCCTGTGCTGGGGGCCAAGCTGCTGGGAGTGGGTGGTCATGGGATCATCCTCCAGCTCTGCCAACTTAGGGGTCTGGGACCTTGGGCAAATCGCTTACCCTCCTGGGGCCTCAGTTTCCTCATCCATCAATGCAGATACCACTCACCTAGGAGTGGGGGGAGCAAATGAGTAAGGAATGGGTAGGGTGTGGTTCAGAATAGGAGCTCAAACTTCCTTTCTGCTGAGCATCATGAAATGCTGTATGAAATAGACTACAGCTAAAGTAACTACAATTGTATACAGAGCTGCCAATGGCGAGAGTGGAAGAAAACAGATTTGAGAATATCTGCCCACTTGCAATGCTTCCCCTACAGACTGGACTGAGGGAGACACATACCACTTGGTTCTAGCAGCAAAGCACCTTGGCACATTCAGTTTTGAGGCCACACTGCCTGAAAACCACTGAGCCAGGAATATTCTAATTCAAAGCAGGTCAGAGCAGTCTGAGGCCCAGAAACACACTTTCTCCCTATGGACTTGTGACCAGACCTGTGACATAGGACCAAGGGCTGGAAGGAGTCACATCCCACAGTCACCTGGGTTCAGGGCACATTGTGGGAGTGGGAGAGCTGCCAAAGCCAAGGTGGGGGTGGGGTACATGGATGGCTCCAAGAGTCTCTGAACTCCCCAGCAAGGTGCATACTTTATGTATACCGTAAGTATTTTTCAGAGGGGAGAACACTTGTACTCAGATAAGATGAGTTTGCCCCCTGGGGACAATTGCCAATGTCTGGAGATATTTCTGGTTGTGAGGATTGAAGAAGGGAGCTTCTGGTATCAAGAGGGTGGGAGACCTGGGATGTTGCTCAACAACCTACTGTGCTCAAGACATCCCCAGCCCCAACCCAAGAAAGAATTTTTGATCCCCAAATGTCAACCAACATATTCTCAAAGAGGTCCAGCCCCAACAGGTGATACTCTGCTGGTGTAAGGAGGTACTGGAGGGTCTGGGGGTTTGGGAGACACAATGAAGGCTGGTTTTAAAGGAAAGCCTGGCTGAGAGCCAGTGTGCAGGTAGGAGGCCCCTGCCACCTGGAGGATGAAGGGGCAAAACCAAGGTAGTCAAGCCCCACTGACTAAATCAGAAACCCAGATGTCGTCCTTGACTCCTCTCTTGACCCTAGATCCACCCATCACCAGGGTGTGCTGGCTCTTCCTATCTGTCTTTAACTGCCACCTGGTATCCGCCTCTGTCCCTTTCACCTGGACTGCTTCAACATTTCCTTCCTTGCTGGTTCCCACCTTGTCCACTATCACCTTGTTCCAGGCCACCACCACCCCCGCCCCTCCCTGCCAGAAGTTGAAGGATCTTTTCAGAACACAAATCTGATCACACTACCTCCTTTTTGGGGTGGCCTCAGTAGCCTCCCACTATTTTCAGGATAGAGATCAAATCTCTCACCACAGATTGCCAAGTTGGCAGTTGGCTCGGGCAACCTCTCCAGCCTCACTCATCTCGTACCCCATGTCCCCTCACTCTTCCCAAACAAGCCACACTGCCCACTCCTACCTCAGAGCCAGGGCATATGCAGTTCCCCTCCCAGGGACCCCCTCCCCAATCTCACTAGACAGGCCTTGCCCTTCCTTGTCCTATCCAACCTTCTGATCTCACTTCCAGTGCTCTCAGGCCTTCCAAATTGGGTCAGGTCCCCCGCAAAGAGAAACTCCACAAGGGCAGAGCTGCTATCTGGTTTTGTTCAATAAACACTGGATGAGCAAACTGTCAAATGAAAAGGGGCAAAGAGGAAAAGGGGAGGCTACAGAGTCTGGCAGGATTGACAGGAAAGGGGGACAGTCTCTTCTTGGGAACCCACTCCTGGGACCTCCTGCATGTCATTTATGGGTGTTACTAAGTGTTCTTCAAGAGCGAGGCCTAGGACTGGGCAGTGAACACCCAAATGCCTCACTCACTGAGCACATACCCCTGGCACCCAGAGCCCCAGCAATCTGGCACACAAGCACATACTTGGCATTCTGCTGGCAGGCCCCCTGCAGGATGGTAGTGTTGAGGACCAAGGAGGAACCAGGCAATTGCAATACTCTAGGACGACCTAAATGCAGATGACTGTGACAGCACCTCACCCAGCCAGTCAAGGTGGGAAAGCTGCCTGGAAAAAGGTTCAGGGAAAGTGGCCAGGTGACAAGGGACAGGGCAGAGGGGCGAGCATGGGCAAAACACCAGAGGTGACAGCGCATCCCAGGAACTGCGGGTTCCCCTTAGAGAGGACACTGGGAAGCCAGGGTCAGACCACGCCCGTGAGCCCTGCTGCAGAGATTGGACTTCATCCTGGGAGAAACCGGATGCCCTGGGGGAGTCCTGCGCCGGGAAGCCTGAGAAGGGGCAGAGGCATCTGGGAGACGTTTAGAACGCAGGGCTCTCCTACGGGCTGCTGCGACAGGCCCAGCTGTTGGGCCAGGTCAGGGTCAGGGTCAGGGGCAGAGTTCGCGGCTCGGATGACGCGCTCTCGGAATGAGGACAGCGTCCCAGAATGGGCGCCGACCCCACGTCGGAAGGCTGACGGTAGGAAGAACAAGGCTCTGTCGGAGTCAAGAGACGCTTACTCGCGGTCCCCGCCCCCGCTGCAGGGCCTTCCGGCCGGGAACACGGACATCCGGGAGTGGGGAGTCCCAGAGGGCTCCGACCCTGCTGCCCCAGCCGGCCTCGCAGCCCGACCCGGCTCCCCAAACGGCTATGGCAGCATCGAGGCCACCCCGCGCCGCCGCGCTCACCCCTGTCCGCCACTCACCGCCGCAGCCTGCGCACCCCGGCCCCAGGGCCGCACTCCATGGCTTCTGGCTGACCGCCCGAGGGTCCGCCGGTCCCCCGGCACGCCGGCTCCGCCTTCTGCGTTGCCGCTACCGCTGCCCCGCGGGCGGAAATGAGCCACTCTCCTGCCACCGCCCAGGAAGTGACGTCTAGCACGCGCGGAGGCCGGAAGAGTTGCGTTTCTATCGCTCCCGCGGCTCGCATCCGGGGATGGAACCAGTATTCTGGGAGCAGAGCTGGATTGTTCATGGGGCGGGTCCGATCTGAGAGTGGGGACGGGACGGAATTGTGGTTGACAAGTGAATCGGTAATTGGGAGCAGGGCTGGCTCGCAGATCGAAAGGAGCTTGGGCATAGTGCGCGTGGTTGATACAGGTCGGGCGGGGCCAAATTGTGGGCGGTCCCTAGATGGTGGGCGTGACCGCGTCTCCCAATCGCAGGTGCAGTCTCCAATTTGTTGTGCAAGTGCAAAGGCAGATCTTGCCTTTATTTAAATGTTCCTCGTGGATCCTTTTTTTCTTTTAAAATCAAGCATTTATAAACAAGAAAGCATATATTAATTACATAAAAATAGTTCTCGAATAGTAAACTTAGAACTGGCAGTGATGCAGCTGCTCATGGTGGATACAAAGATAGAGCTGTTTCTTTCCTTAATTGAAAAAATGTTTCTTTTTTGACTCTTTGAACAAGAACAAGCCGCCTCTTCAGCTGCCCCATCCTGCAGCCTTGTGGACGTGGCGGTGGGACGGAGCAGGTAGGCCTCACCCAGTGCTTCGAATACCAGCAAAAGGCATCTCCAGTTTCCCTTAAGGCAGATGACAGTGTTATTCCTCAACTTCAAACAAACAAACAAACAGAAAACAAGACAACTGCCAGGTAAGAAAGGGTTTCTGGGGATGCTGGGATAGCTCAGTGGTTGAGCTCTTGCCTCAAAATCACAAGGTCCAGGGTTCAATTCCTGGCCCTGGCAAACCCATATGCTGAACTGCGGCACAGCTGATAACCCCCAGCATGGCTCAGTGGAGAAGTTTCTTACCTCCTATGCAGGAGGTCCCTAGTCAGTTATCGCCCCATGTGACCCCAAGTCCACCTGGGTGGAATGAAGCTGTGTCACAACTAATGATGTCAACTATTGAGACTGTCCTGGGCCCTCCCCCTTCTCTTTCTCTCTCTCTCTCTCTTTCGCCTTCTCTCTCACCTTCTCTCAAACAAAAAAGAGAAAGAAAAGGTTTTTGTTAAAGGAATCGCCACACACATGTATGACACAGAGTGTTAAGTGAGTATTTATAGGGCGATTCTTGTATATCAGCTAGTTCTGTATGAAAAGCAGAGAATTATGTGCATGAGTTAGCTGCTCCATAGATATGCTATTGCTGTTGTATTTTTTTCCCCTTTCTTAAGTCTTCTTTCAGCATAGAAATAATGAGTAATTAAACTGAATACACATTTTGGTAGTGGGTGTTACACACAAGGAGTCAGCAGCCTATAGCAGGGGTGTCAAACTGGCGGCCCACGGGCCGCATGCGGCCCCCGAGGTAATTTTTTGTGGCCCACGATGCTCTGAAATAAAATGAAAATAGAAAAAATTGTTATGAAGAAAATAGCGCTTAGGGGAGATCGAGGCAATACCATATACACAATTCCCTTGTTAACCCTTTAACTACTGAAGACAAGTATACGCATGGCCCAGTGCCTTTCCTGGGGGCCTGTGGGCGTGTATAAACGTGCTGACTCCGTTCCAGCGACGTTTGTAAATGAGATATGGCCCGCATGAATCTTGCCTGTTGTACCAAATGGCCCGTGTTTTAATTGAGTTTGACACCCCTGGCCTATAGTATGGATCCCTCACCTCTATTCTGGAAAGATCTGAGCTATGGCTGCACTTAAGGGAGACAGGTCTAGGGCTTGGGGACTGCCTTGGCCTGCAGAGTGGAGCTGCACCCCCAGGATGGAAGTGGTCAGGACATTCCTCGCCCCCTGCCATCCTCACCCAAGGAGCTGCTCAGGAAGGCCAAGCTGCTGGTGAAGGGGAGTCCACCTCATCTGATTCCCTCCCCACTGGCTCCAAGGGCCTCGGGACTCTCAGGAAGGGCAGGCCTGAGTAGAGTAAGGCGTTCCTGGGGCCCACATCATCCAAGTTCTTGGGGACAAGCTGCCATTGCATATCCAGCTCTTCCCAACATTTTTAGACAAAACCATGTAGTGGAGGTGTGGACATGATCGATGGCAGAGATATGCGGGTCACCAGAGGGGACAGTACAAGGGCAAGGAGAGGTAGTGCCCTCACTCACAGTTCAAAATTCAAAGGGTCTAGAAAACAAAAACAAAAAAGGAAAAAATTCAAAGGGTCTAAAAGGCTGAGCAGGGAAGCCGGGATGGCTCAGTGGGTTAAGCGCTCACTTTGCAGCGCTGGGGACCAAGGATCGAATCCTGGCCCCAGCCCGTGCAGAACCATGTGCTGAACTGGGAGCTCCCCCGGTTCAGTTCTCTCTCTGTCTCTGTCTCTATCTCTCTTTCTCTCTCTCTCAAAAAAATTAATAAATAAATAAAAATATATTAAAAGGCTGAGCATAAAAGGCCTCTCCCCCATTCCTGTTCCCCAGGAAGCAGACAACCCCATCCTAAGGCTGGCAGTATACCCAGTGACTCCTCACTGAGTGCTGGGAAACCCAGCATTTGTGTGTACCTCTCACCTTTTAAACCTATATACCTTTTTTCTTAAGATTTATTTTGTTGTTTTTTTTTTGTTTTGTTCTTTTATTATTTTTGAACTGAACTGGAGGCCCTCACTGCATTCCGGAAGCACACCCCAGTTCAGCATATGGGTCCACACAGGTCGGGGCCGGGATTTGATCCTCGGTCTCCAGGGCTTCAAAGCGAGTGCTTAACCTGCTGAGCCAACCCGGCTTCCTAATTTTATTGTTTTTGACAGAAACAGAGAGAGACAGAGACAAAGAGAAGAGAAAGGGCCCAGAGCAGTCTCTATAGTTGTACATCATCAGTTTTTGACATGGTTTCATTCCACACAGATGGGTGGGGGCTGCACAGGGTGGGAACTGGGCTGGGGGCCTTCAGCATGGGAGGCACGCCCCCTAAATCCAGAGGCTGATCCGGGGAAGGACAATAACTGCATTGGGCGACTCCCACAGTGGGTAGCACACCCCAGTTCAGCATATGGGTCTGCACGGGCCAGGGCCAAGATTCAATCCTTAGTCCCCGGGGCTGCAAAGCAAGCACTTAACTCACTGAACCTTCCTGGCTTCCCCTATACAGCTTTTAATAAACACCATACAGATGGTTATTTCTGTCTTGGCCTGTATGTGATGCTCTCACACAAACACCAGGCCTGGCCCACTGCTTGTGTACTCAATTCCCTCTTACTGGACCTGAAGGTTGATTCCAGCTGTGGTCAGAACAGAAATAGCACATGAGCCATTTCACACTCTCAGGTACAGACCTCGGGGAAGATTCCTGGAAGCAGAGGCTTCTAGTGAGAAGGTCCACCCAACTGCATCCAGGAAGGAAACAGTGAGAGGCATCCCCTCTAAGAATATGCTGCATAGGAACAGACAGTGATGCAGTGGGCATGAGAGAATGGGTGATTTTCTCTTCTTCATACTTTGATGTCTTCTGAGTTTGTTTTGGTTTTGCTTGGCAAAGAATATGTTGCGCTGTTATGATCAGGCAGGGACTGAAATAAAGCTAGCTGGCCAACAGAAGACTGGCTATTTAAACTTCATGGTTCTGTTTCTCAGTAGGTTTCCAAAGAACTGAAAGCAAGGACTCATACATGAATGTTTATAGCACATGAATGTTCACAATTCACAATCACCATATGGTGTGTCCATGGGTGAATGAACAAAAAAATAAGATGTGGTTGATCCATCCACATACTGGAATAGTATTCAGTCTTAAAAAGGAAGGAAATTCTGGGGATGCCAGGATAGCTCAACAGGTAGAGTGCTTGCCTTGCAACCACGAGGTCCTGGGATCGAATCCTGGCCCCAGCCTGTGCAAACCCATATGCTGAACTGTGGTGCAAGTGGTAACTGCCAAGATGGCAGCGAAGGTTCTCACTTCCCATGTGGAAAGCCCCCCGTTCAGTTCCTGCCCCGTGAGGCCCTACATCCACCTGTGTGGTGTGAAACCATGTCACAACTAATGATGTACAACTATGGACACTGCTCTACGTCCTCCCCCTTCTCTCTCTCTCTCTCTCTCACACACACACCTTCTCTCAAACAATAAATCTTAAAAAAAAGTTTTCCATTAAAATAAAAAAGGAAGGACATTCTGACACCTGCTACAACATAGATGGTCCTTGAGGACATTATGCTCAGTGAAATAAGCCAGTCACAAAAAGACAAACACTGTGTGATTGCACTCATGTGAGTTTCCCAGAGGAGTCAGATTTATGGAGACAGCAGATGGTGGGATCCAGGAGCTGGGGGAAGGATAGGGGAGTTAGTGTTTAAGGGAGACAGTTTCAGTTTGTGGAGATGAAAAGTTCTGGAGGTGGATGATAGGGATGGTTGTACAAGGATGTGAATGTACTTAATGCCACTGAGCTATGCACTGAACAGTGGTTAAGATGGTAAGTTTTGTGTTATGAATACTTCACCACAATACAATAAATAAAAGCTTATGAAACTATGGGATTGAGTGAGAGCCCCAGGTGTTTGGGGCAGTGCCAACTTCATGGGATGACGCCTGTTCGGTTACCCAGGTCCCCTACCTCTGAAGGACCCCACCCATGACTTACTGCCCTGTAGCTGCTCTCTTGAAATTCCTAATAATTTGGAACAAGGGGCCCTGTATTTTCATTTTGAACTGTGGCCAGCCCTAGTTTGAAGAAAGAACAGGGAGACCCAAGTTTGGGGTCTGAAACACTGAGGCTGGTGGAGAAACTCCTCAAACATGAAAGTTGTCTTTGCACAACCCTGTGGGGAGAGAGAGACCCAGTGAGGAAGTAGGTTCCTGGTACAAGCCAGGAAGGAAGTAGGGAGATCCTAAAATAGCACCAGTCACCCAGCTGACTGGGTGAGGGTGGGGAAGGGAGGTTGGACATAAGTGAACCAATGCCAGGAGGCACAGTGGCCTTCCTGAGGAAGACCCCTGGGCTTTGGTCTACACAGCCTGACCCAGGATCCACTGCCCCACCTGTCCACCCCAGGAATCAGGTTTCAAAACAAAGAAGGGGGGTGCTGAGAAGCCCACTCTGGGAGTCTGTATTAATCAGGGTTCTTCAGAGAAACAAAGCCCATAGGACACACGAGGTCTGACAATGACATTCAAGAACTCATCCTAGAAAAAGTGCTATATACCTTATTTCTGAATATCACTATGGTCACCTTCTAAGTACTGCCCTTGGGAAGCTATGCACTGATGCCAGTGCCTAGTCCACCCTTCAAAGCAATTTTGGAACTCTTTCTGGAATGGCTATCAGAGCTGTTGTATTACCCTGAATGTCCTAAGTGTCATAAAAATGTCTTCCTTTCAATATTTCCTTTATCTTCAGGTAAAGAAAAAAGTCATTGGGGGCCAGATCAGGTGAGTAGGGAGGATGTTCCAATACAGTTATTTGTTTACTGGCTAAAAACTCCCTCCGGGGAAGCCGGGATGGCTGAGTGGGTTAAGTGCTCACTTTGCAGTGCTGGGGACTGAGGATCGAATCCCGGTCTGGCCTGTGCGGAACCATGTGCTGAACTGGGAGTTCCCCCAGTTCGGTTCTCTCTCTGTCTCTGTATCTCTATCTCTCTCTCTCTCTCTCTGTTAATAAACAATTAAAAATAAATGAATAAAAAAATAAAAAATAAATAAATTAAAAAAAACTCCCTCATAGACAGTGCCGTGTGAGCTGGTGCATTGTCATGATGCAAGAGCCATGAGTTGTTGGCAGAAAGTTCAGGTCATTTTCATCTACCGTAACTTTTTCACACAGCCTTTTCAGCACTTCCAAATAATTGACTGTCCTGTTGTCATTATACAAATTCATAACGAACAATTCCTCTGATCTCAAAAATGGTTAGCAACATCACTTTGATTCCTGATTTGAAATGACGGAACTTTTTTGGTCGTGGAAAACTGGCTGCTTTCCATTGTGCACGTTGACAGCTTTGTTTCAGGGTTATTTTGGAACACCCATGTTTCATCACCAGTGATAACACTGCCCAAAACCACATCCTGCCTCTCCAAAAGGTCTTAGAACTTTGTCCTTTGCTCTTTTTAATCAATTAACTCCTATGGGAATTTTTTTTTTTTTTTTTTTTAGATTTATTTTATTGTTTGAGAGAAGATGAAAGAGAGAGAAAAGGGGGAAGAGCCCAGAGGAGTCTCCATAGTTGCACATCATTAATTGTGATAGTTTCATTCCAAAAGGTGGATGAGTGGCTGTGGTGGGGTGGGAACCAAACTGGGGCCCTCCCGTATGGGAGGGGAGAACCTTTGCCGCCATCCCAGTGGTTACCAGTTGCACCACAGTTCATCATATGGGTTTGCAGAGGCCAGGGCCAGGATTCAATCCCCAGATCTCACGGTTGCAAATAAG
Organism: Craseonycteris thonglongyai; assembly: GCA_004027555.1. Lineage (NCBI taxonomy): Eukaryota > Metazoa > Chordata > Mammalia > Chiroptera > Craseonycteridae > Craseonycteris > Craseonycteris thonglongyai. Next base: position 40,361 of record PVKE010001470.1, read on the forward strand.
CACTCAACCTAAGTAATCTCAGCATCATCAACGGGACCATCTTTGTACACACCTTTCTCATGCCAAGATTTTCAGTTATGATTTTCCTATTTCTCTACTGATTTTTATTTGGTCTACTATGCTTCTCACAGTCAGCCTACAGTTTGACGAATTTTTGCTATGTTTTTATTAGTTCTGCTTGTTATTAGCCTCCCCAACTACTCTTCAACAGTGACACTTTCTCTCCCCTCAGAAAAACATTTAATGCATTTGCCATTTTCTTCATAGCATTATCCCTATAAACTTGGATTAACATGTCCTTGACTTCACTTGCACTCTTGCCAAGTTTAACAAGAAATTTATATTTGTTCACTGCTCTAACTCAAGCTCTGTCGTTCTCTCGATGACACACAAAAACACACAACAATAATGAATGCCATCAGCAAGACACCGCCACAAATCAACACGAACACAGCTATGAGACACTGATATACCAAGGTTATAAAACCTTACTGAGGGAAAACCGGGATGGCTCAGTCGGTTAAGTGTTCACTTTGTAGCAATGGGGTCTGAGGATCGAGTCCTGGCCCCAGACTGTGAGGACCCATGTGCTGAACTGGGGTGTGCTTCCCTTGTGGGAGGACCCTACTTTAGTTCTTGCCCCCTGGTTCGGTTCGGCCCCTGGCTTAAGGGGGCATGCCTCCCATGCAGGAGGCCCCTAGCCCAGTTCCCACCCTGCTCAGCCCTTGCCCACCTGTGTGGAATGAAACTACGTATGTAAAAAACATGATGTTGGGGAAGCCGGGATGGCTCAGTGGGTTAAGCACTCACCTTGCATTGCCAGGGACCAAGGATCGAATCCCGGCCCCGGCCTGTGCAGAACCATGTGCTGAACTGGGAGCTCCCCCAGTTCAGTTCTCTCTCTGTCTCTATCTCTGTCTCTGTCTCTCTCTCTCTGTCAAAAAACAATTATAAATAAATAAATAAATAAAACTGATGATGTACAACTACGGAGACTGCTCTGGGTCCTCTCCCTTCTCTCTGTCTCTCTCTTTCTGTCTGTCCAAAACAATAAAGTAAATCTAAGAAAAAAAAAACCTTACCAAGTTGTTTGTACAGTGCTGCCACTGTAAGTGCAGGGTGGTAAGTTCACAAACTTAATTGTCAGACCTCATATAAGGATAGAAATAAAGATACATAGATACAGATTTAATATGAGGAATTTGCTCACACAACTGGAGGCTAAGAAGTGCCACGACCTGCCGTCTGCCAGCTGCAGACCCAGGGGAGTGGGAGGTGTGAGCCCAATGCAAAGGCAAGAGATGATGGATGGCCCAGCTTGAGCACTCAGGCCAAAGGGAAAGATTCTCCCTTCTTTTGCCTTTTCTTTTATTCAGGTCCTCAATGAACTGGGTGATGGCCACTCAGTTTGGGAAGGGCCATCCGCTTACTGAGCCCTTTGATTCAAATGCTAATGAGCAATCCCCTCACAGATGCACCCAGAAATAATGTTTTAAAAAATGAAGATATAACATACAATGTGCATAGATTCTAACTACAGCTTAATTAACTGCACAGATACAGGAAAAAACCGTGGATATGATAAAAAGACAAGTGGGTACCAGGATTATGGGGAGGGATGAACAGGTGGATCACAGAGGATATTTAGGGCATTGAAAGTACACTGTATGACACTATAATGGTGAACACATTTGTCCAAACCCATAGAATGTACAACACAATAGTGAACCCTCTTTTGTATTGGCTACTTCCACTCCACATTGCATCCAGGAGATTCAGCCCTGGAGTTGTGTGTAGCAGCCGTTCACCTTTTTCATTGCTGTACAGTATTCCACTGTATATCTATACCACTTTTCTTGACCCTTCTACAGATGGACATTTGGGTTGTTTCCAATTTGGGGCTATTATGAACAAAGCTGCTATAAACATTCATACAAGTTTTTTCCTGGGCATATGCGGTGTGATAAAAAAATATGGTGAATGTTTAAATAAAAAATTTTATTACAGTGAAAACACATTGCCATTTATCCCCCTCAAAATACACCCCCACGGGGAAGCCGGGATGGCTCAGTGGGTTAGGCGCTCACTTTGCAGCACGGGGGACCGAGGATTGAATCCCGGCCCCGGCCCGTGCGGAACCATATGCTGAACTGGGAGCTCCCCTAGTTCAGTTCTCTCTGTATCTCTCTCTCTCTCTCTCTCTCTCTCCCCCCTCTGTCTAAATAAATAAAAATATATTAAAAAAAAAAAAATACACCCCCTCACTTTGAACACACTTATTCCATCATTGCTACTTTCTGAAGCAATTCTGAAAGTCCTCTTTCATGAGTGTCTTTAGTTGTGTTCTCATGGCTCCCCAGATGTCCTGAATAGATTCAAACTGTTTAGGGGATGCCAGGATAGCTCAGCAGTTGAGCGCTTGCCTTGCAATCATGAGGTCAGGTGTTCAATTCCCACCCTGGTCCGTGCAACCCCATATGCTAAACTGCAGTGCAACTGGTAACCGCTGAGATGGCTCAGCGGCAAAGGTTCTCGCCTCCCATGCAGGAGGCCCTCAGTTCAGTTTACACCCCACAAGGCCCCACACCCACCTGTGTGGAATTAAACCATGTCACAACTAGTGATGCACGGCTATGGAGACTGCTCTGAGCCCTCCCCCCTTATCTTTCTCTCTCTCACCTTCTCTCAAACATAAAAATAAATCTTTAAAAACAATGTTTACCTTTCATGTTAATTTTTACTATGGGGGAAGAGCCAAAAGTAATCGGTGCCAGATCCAGTGAATAAGGGAGGTAAGGACACACTGTAATGTTTTGACAAATTTATGTTAATGTGTTTGTGATTCATGATCTACAGCACATTTTAAAACACACCTCGGGGAAACCGGGATGGCTCAGTGGGTTGAGCACTCACTTTGCAGCGCCGGGGACCGAGGATCGAATCCCGGCCCCAGCCCATGTAGACCCATACACTGAACTAGGGAGTTCCCCCAGTTCAGTTCTCTCTCTGTCTCTGTATCTCTCTCTCTCTCTGTCAAAAACAACTAAAAAATAAAATAAAACATACCTTCTCTCAACCATAGCTCATAACCAACTGAATACACCAAACAAGTTGAAACTTGTCACATGCTGTTACTAAAGCTCAATGTGCTGCTTCCCGTATTGAAAATCCCTGCCTTTCTGTTGGATGGCACTTGGCAGCAGGATTCACCATCACTGTATTTTTTTTAATCACTCTTTTTATTGGGCACTGTGCTAGTTTGCTAGAAGTGCCATAACAGTATGACAGATGGGGGTATCTTAAACAACAGTCATTGGTTTTCTTCCAGTTCTGGAGGCTGGAACCCAAGATTAAGATGTCAGCAGGGATGATTTCTCTGAGTCCTCTCTCAGAGTGTAGATGGCTGTCTTCTCCCTGTGTCTTCATATGATCTTCCTTCTGTACAAATCTGTGTTCTAATCTCTTCATATAAAGACTGTCAGATTGGATTAGGACCCCTCCCCATGATTCATTTTACCTTAATTACCTCTTTAAAGGCCCCATCTTCCAATACAGTCACATACTGAGGTTCTGGCAGTTAGGGCAGTTGGGAAACACAATCCAGTCCATAACAGGTGCCTATTCTTTCAGGAGTTGATTTCCTAGGTCATAGACCATAATGAGTTTAACTTTAGTCAAAACTGCCAAATGGTTTCCCAAGTGGCTGAGCTCTTTGGCCTTATCTCTTCCATGCACCCCTGTACTCACCAAACTTCACCCTGTGGGATATTCCTGGTTTGAATAGGCTGAGCCAGGACCTGTCTTAGGACCTCTGCCTGGAATGTTCTTCCCCCAGAAAATGGCTCATCATTTGGGGCTCAGAGAAAGTGTCATCTCTGCAGAGATGCCTTCCCTGACCATTCCATAACCATTGCCACTTGGTCACCATGAAGTCAACACCTGTGTTCAGCTCTCCATAGAAGAGTTACTTCATTGGAAATGATCTCATCTTTATTTTATCTTACTTGACACACAGTAAACATGAAATAATGATGGTGTCCTCAATATCTGAGCCATTGGGGAAATGCGAACCCAAACCACAGTGAGATGGCACTTCACACCTGCTAGGACAGCAGTACTCAGATAATAACAGGTGTTGGGGAAGATGTGGAGACATCAGAACCCGCACACGTGGCAAATGGGAGTGTAGGACGGGACAGCTGTCATGGAAAATGGTGTTGCAGCTCCTCAAAAAGTTAAACACAGAGTCACAGTCTAATCTGACAAGACTCTTGCCCAAGGTCCCCCACTATGATAAGTATATCCCCCTGGCTCTAGGGCAGGATTTCTCAGCCTTGGCACTATTGACATTTGAGTGGATGATTCTTCATTGTGGGGGCCTCCTGGGAATTGTGCAGGGGCAGGGACTTGAGCAGCATCCCTGGAGCCAGGGCTCCTTCTGTCTGACAGGGAGGGCCCAAGGCGGTGGCTGTGGCTGTTTTGGAAAGCACTCAAATATGCTTGTTCAGCCTAAAGCCGGGGATTGGACCACACATGCTGTCTTTGGTTGGTAGGTGGTGACAGTGACCACCTGACATTTGGAGGGTCGGGAAGGAGGATGTGGGAGAGGGTATGTGTGGGCAATCCCATTTGTCAGCTAAAATAATACCATTTCTCTGTTCACATTCATTGAGTGTTCACACTTGGCCAGGCAGCTAGGACCCTCAGTGAACAAAATTTCCAGCCCTGTGGAACAGACATTCTAGATCAATGACGTCACCCAATAATACTAGTAAGTATTGGGAAGACAATAAAATAGAGTGGTCCAGAAGAGAATGGGAATACATGAGATGGGGGTTCCCCTTGATACCCCAGTTCCATATGGCCAGGACTTTGGAGAGAATCATTTGGAACTGTGTGCCCCAGGGGGTGCATTTCCAGCCCTGTAACACATGAAGAGGTCATTTCAAGGCTTCAGCACTTGTACTGTCCTAGAGAGTTGTAGTAAGGATTAAATGAGATAACATAAAGTGTTTAGAACCAGAATAGTGTCTGGCTTCAAATAAACACTCAATAAATATTAATATTAACCCGATACCACCTTACACCTGTTAGAATGGCTATAATTAACAAGACAAGGAACAACAAGTGCTGGAGAGGCTGTGGACAAAAAGGAACTCTCATACACTGCTGGTGGGAATGTAAATTGTTACAACCACTGTGGAAGGCAGTGTGGAGATTCCTCAAAACACTAGGAATGGAATTGCCATATGACCCAGCAATCCCTCTCCTGGGTATCTACCCAAAAAACCTTAATCTGCAAAGATATTGTACCCCAATTTTATCACAGCACTGTTCACAGTGGCCAAGTCGTGAAATCAACCAAAGTGTCCTCTGATAGATGACTGGATAAAGAAGTTGTGATACATTTATACAATGGAATACTACTTGGCAATAAAAGATGAAATACAGCCATTTGTAACAACATGGACGAACCTTGAAAACATCTTATTAAGCGAAATAAGTCAGAATGAAAGAATGAAGAAACATATGACCTCTCTTGTAGGTGGAATATAAAACTGAAAGGAACAAAGAAACAAAGACTCATGGACACAGTCAATAGTTTAGTGGTTACCTGGGGGTAAGGGGGGAGATGGGTGGGAGAGAAGGGGGTAGGTGGGTGGGAGAAATGGGGGGGCCTAGGAAGGGGGCATCAAACCTACGGTGATGGAAAGTGAGCTGATTCTGGGTTTTGAGCACATAATGCAGTGTATAGACAATGTAATGTAGAATTGTACACCTGGAAACAATGTAATTGATATCAATTAATGTCACCCCAATAAATTTAATTAAAAAACATTAACCCTTATGAATTAGTAATAATAGTTATTCCTATTATTATATTATTATATATTAGTGTCAGCCTCTGGGAACTGGGAAAGCAGAGAACCAAGTGGGTTATCACTGTGTGCAAACTAAGGATTAAAGGGCTGTGAGCAGAGTTTGAGTTTCAGAAACTAATGTTTTCTAGCTGGGGGAGCAACTGATGGTTATTAAAGAGACCTGATGGGGGCATTAAGCCTCTGGGAAACAGGAGATAGCACTTTCCTCTCCTTGCCAGGGTCCAGTGGTCTTTTATTGGCTTTTCTGGGCATTTGAAGAAAGTTCCACCCCACACCTCACCCCATTTCCAGGAAAAGCTTGGTCTGAGGATCGCCACAAAAGTTGGAAACACCTGAGGCCCATACAACTGTCTGAAGCAAACTCAGGTCAACAGGATGATGAGTCAGATAGACAGAGACCACACAACATGACACCTCTCCCAGACTTATTTCTTTTTAAGATTTATTTTATTGTTTTTGACAGAAAGAGAGACAGAGACAGATAGAGACAGAGAGAAGGGGGAGGGCCCAGAGCAGTCTCCACAGCTGTACGTCATCAGTTTTTGACATGGTTTCCTTCCACACAGGTGGGCGGGGACCGTGCAGGGCCAGAACTGAGCCGGAGGCCTCCTGCATGGAAGGCACACCTCCTCGAGCCAGGGGCTGAGACGAGGGGTGAGAACTTGGGAAGCACACCCAGTTCAGCATATGGGTCCACACGGTCTGGGGTTGGGATTCAAACCTCAGTCCCCAGGGCTGCAAAGCGAGAGCTTAACCCGCTGAGCCATCCCAGCTTACCCCAGACTTATTTCTTAAAAAAAAATTTTTGTAATTGTTTTTTGTTTTTTTAATTGTTTTTGACAGAGAGAGACAGAGAGAGAGACAGAGAGAGAGAGACAGAGAGAGAACTGAACTGGGGGCACTCCCCAGTTCAGCACATGGGTCCGCACCGGCCAGGGCTGGGGCCGGGATTCAATCCTGAGTCCCTGGCGCTGCAAAGTGAGAGCTTAACCTACTGAGCCATCCCGGCTTCCCCCAGACTTATTTCTTTTTTTTTTTCTTTATTTTTCAGCAAGTAACTATTTTAATTTTATTTTTTCCAAGTGGAACATTTTCAAAACTAAATTTCAAACTTGGCTGTCTTCTTTTTTTTTTTTTTTTAATATTATTATATTTTATTGTTAAATTTAATGGGGTGACATTGGTTGGTAACAATTAGATAGTTTCCCGATGTACAACTCCACATCACATCACCCATGCGTCGCATTATGTGCCCAGCTCCCAGAATCAGGTCCCCCTCCAACCCCATATATCTGGTGCCCACTCCCTCCTCCCCCCACAACTCTCCCTCCCCCGTCCTCCCTCCTCTCCAGGTAAACACCAAACCATTGAGTGTGTCCATAATGCTGGTGCCCTCTCCCACCTCCCCTCCCTCTCTCCCTCCCTCCTCCTCCCCTTCCCTCAGGCAATCACCAAGTTATTGAGTGTCCAGACTTATTTCTTAATCATCTTGCAGAGGCAGATGAGCTTATGGCCACCCAGTTGGTCAGTAGCTGACCCAGGCTTCTGACTACTCCAGTGCGCTTTCCACTACCATTAAGATTACAACTGGGGAACTGATTCCATGGTTTTTCCAACCTTTTGGTGCTGGACATGAACTTGCTGACATGAGTTTTGAGGGTCATGGTACCTGTGAAAGGTGTTGCGAGTCAAAACAAAAGGGACTCTATCAGTCAAAGCTCTTGATGTATAAAGGACTGAATTCATGATGCAAATTAGTTTAAATAAAAAAACAACAACAACAAGGGATGCCGGGATAGCTCAACAGGTTGAGAGCTTGCCTCGCAACTATGAGGTCCGGGGATCAAATCCTGGCCCTGGTCTGTGCAAACCCAAAAGCTGAACTGTGGTGCAGCTGGTAATTGCTGATATGGTGGCGAAGGTTCTTGTCTCCCATGCAGGAGGCCCTCAGTTCGGTGCCCACCCCACACAGCCCCACACCCACCTGTGTGGAATGAAACTGTCACAACTAATGATGTACAACTATGGAGACTGCTCTGGGCCCTTCCTCCTTCTCTCTCTCTTACCTTCTCTCAAAACAATAAAATAAATCTTTAAAAATAAAAATAACAAAAAAAACCCCACAGGAAAGCTGAAAAGTCTCTTAAGTCAGTCATGGTTGTATTCAGGTGCTTAAACAATGTTGTCAAGGCAGGAACCGATCTTTCTGGAATCTGCTCTCTTGTTTTGGCTTCATTCTCACCCAAGTTCCACTGTTGGGTGGCTAAAATGATTTCTGGCAGCTCCAGGCTTACACCCTATAGTACAATGAGATCAATTCTGCTTATATTTCAAAGTCCCAGTGATGACTCTCATTGGTCCCACTTGAATCACATGTCTATTCCTGAAGCAATCACTGCAGCCAGGGGGAGGGAAATGCTCTGATTGATGGGACTGAGTTGGCAATTTGGTCCTGAAACCATATGGGCTGAGTGTTAGGAAGGCACAATCTCCCCCCAAAAACTGGAGTGCCAGGTCCAGAAGTGAAGCTGATTGGGCAGAATGCAATGCCACTATAGGGCACTGACCTATAGCAGTGCTTCCACTTTAGGGGATGCCAATCCACTTCCTTCCCTACCCCAATCCAAGTCCTGGAAACATAAGCTGGTTACCTGAGGGTCGTTCCCTCATTGCTTCCTGATAAGGGACCATGCTGAATAATATTCCAGTGTATGGATGGACCACATTGTATAAATCCACTCATCTGTTGATGTATATACAAATTGTTTTTACCCTGACTATTGTGGATAACGCTATGAACATGGGTATACCAATATCCAAGTGCCTGCTTTCAATTCTCTTGAATACATGAGGGCTCTCTGGAAAAAATTCCAGCCATAAATGCCTCTATTTTTCATATTACATGGCTGGATACTTTCCAGAAAATGCTCATATACCTAAGAGTGGAATTGCTGGGTCACAAGGTAATTCTATGTTTAACTTTTTGAAGAACCACCAAACTATTTTCAATGGCAGCTGCACCATTTTACATCTTTACCTGTATGTTTTATGCATTTTGAGAAATTAAAAACTGGCAGAAAAATCACATTGAAGGCATTCATTTTGTATATGTAGAAATTTTAGGCATTGCTTTTAATGACATGCCAATCAAAGATCATCAATTATTTTTAATAATAAGCAAACAAGGGTCCTTTTAGACCTGAATTTTTCTTATTTAGCAATGGGGTTAACTGTTTTCCAACCTCTGTACTGGGAACATTTGGAGCCAGTTCTATTTGGGGCACGTTCTGTGCACTGTAGGATGTTGGGCAGCATCCTTAGACTCCAGGTTTTGATGCCATTTGATGCCATGTGCATCTCCCAGTCGCAACAGCCACAAAAGTCCCCAAACATCTTCCAGTGCCCCTTTGGGGTTGTGGGAACAAACTGCCCCTGATGGAATACCACTGGTTAAACCTGTTTAACTATCATGAATAAATAACTGGATTTGCCCATAAAATTAACATGTTTTGCCCAGAAGAGTCAAGACGTTCTCTTTGCCTACTGTACAGATGAGAAAACGGAGTCCAGGAGTAGGCCAAGGTCCCAGGGAAGCTGACTGTATCAGGTGGAGACAGCCCCTCTGGAACGTGGCAATAGCAAACGGCTGTGAGTGACTGCAGCCGATGTCGTGTGCCACGCTACTGATTTTCCAAAGGGCCTACTTTCTCCGCCCATCCCGTTGGGTCTCGAACACAGAAGTCTGCTCTCACCCGGCACTCCTACTGGTCAATGGAGCAGCTCTGTGGAGATTGGCCGAGAGAGGAGGTCGTGCGCGCGGCCTTGCGCAGATGGCAGTCCCGGCCTCGCCTCAGCTTCGTGACGGCTCCGCCCTCGCAACGACGCTCCCGTCGTGCCTCGCGGCCTCAGGCGGAGGCGGGCCAGGCTGGTAGCTAAGCCTGCTGAAGCGGAGCTCGCTCCAGTCTTCTCCGGTAAGCGCGCCGCGTTGGGGTCTCCGGCTTTTGCGACCCAGGCTCCAGAGGAGGGCAGGTGGAGGTGGCACGGGGATCTCGGGCTTGGGGGACGGCGGCCGCGCGCGAGGGACGAGAAGACAGCCAGGCCACGCTCGCGCAGGCCTGGGGTGGGCCGGGGGAGCTTCGCGTGTGCGCGTGCGCATACGGCGGCCGTCCCTCGGGACCGTTCTCCCCTTGCCCATCACCCTTCTACCGTGCGTGCGACTCTGAGGCCGGTCGTGGAGACCCTGTACATCTTGCTGCTTCAGGATCGTCCTCAGGTTATTGGGCCCTCGGGGTGCCCGTTTTACCAGCTTCCCGTGCGTGCGAAGGCCGCCAGTGTCTTTTCGTCCTAAAATCGATGATCATTTCTGATATTTATGGAAAGTGTGAGTTTTCAAGGCCTTTTCTTATATCAGCCCCAGGATAAGGAGTCTCCCATATCCCAAGCCCGAGGTTCTCGAATTTTTATGCATGGAAAGCCCACTTGTAGTGTGCCAGGTTCAGCAAGTAAACATGGAGGATGCCCTGTTAAATTCAAATTCCACTCAAAAGAGTAATTTTTTAGTGTAGTTGTGTCCCCAAAATTGCATGGGACTGACTAAAAAATAATCTATTCACTTGGAATTCGAATTTAATGAGGGTGTTTCATGTTACCTGTTGACCACACTCCGTGGGAGACTTGTTAGAAACGTAGATTGAGACTCCCTTCCATGAGAAACTGGATGCACCTGAGATTCCAGCACTGGCTGTCTCTACCTTGCTTTGCCCACCTTCCAGGCCCAGCTGTGGGTCACCACCTCTGAGGAGCCCTACTAGATTCTGGCTACTAGTCAGGGGCTGGGCCTCCAAAGAGCTGTTAGGTTGTTTACTGCCCAGGGCAGTGCTGGGTCTGGCATTGCATAGATTTTCTCACTTTCTGCATGCACAGCCCTGCTTGATGGTGATGGATTCCCATTTCACAGTGGGAGAAGCTGTGGTGGGGGTTAGGACAGGTGCCCAAGGTCCCACAGAGAGGAAAGGGTCAGGGTGGGGTCTGTATGAAGCCAGGTCCAGACTCTGGCCTTCCTAATCCAGGGAGAAAATAAGGCCTCCTGCCTGAGATGTACATTGTTGTCTGCAGAGCCTGACGCAGCTCACTGAATAAGCACCATTTCCTTTGTCCCTCCCAGAGCCAGAGTCTACTCCTGCTGGGACCCCAGGCCTACTGCCCCCCTGTGTGCTGCCACTCTGCATTCCCAGGAACTCACACACGTTTTCTGATGGGGTGCCGTGAGGAGTGGATTGTCCTGTGCTGCTGAGGGGACGTGCAGTTAGGGGACTACAGATGCAGTGGAGCCTCTCTGGCTCTGGACAGTTGGCACCTGGGGCAGAGGTGCCATAGCTATAAATGACTGGGTCATCTGAGGAAGCTGCAGCTGTCCCCTGGAGACCGGAGCACAGGTGTTTTCACAAGATGGCCAGAGCTGTGGTCAGAGAAAGATGGGCTCACCCAGGGAAGGGGACTGAGCTGGGCCGGGCCCTCAGAGAACTTAGTGGTTAGGGTTGTGTGGGCAGTCAGGTTGCCTGGAGCTGGAGGTCACTGGGGCTTTGAGGACAAAAAAAGAGGAACCCAGCATCAGCAGCTGTCTCCAGCCACGCTTCAACTCCCTGGATTTGATTAAGCAAAATGGTTGTGCAGATACTGTTCCCAAGTAGACTGGTTCTCTGTGGGGGTGTTGGGGTTGTAGGCCTGGCGAGTAACCGTCTGTGGAACCTGTTTATTTCTCATCTGTAGTGAGCTCAGGACCCCTGTCTTGCAGAGTGGCTCAGAAGGCAGAGCTCACAAACTGATGAGCACCAGCCGTATGCCCTGGTCAGTTCCCTCCACCTCTGGGAGTCTCATCTTTCCCTATAGAAAGGGGACAGACAGTCCCAGGATCTCCCTCCCCAGTCATTGGGAGGAGTAGGGGAGCCCATTCCTAGAGTGAGTACCACACGGTATTACAGAAATTGTAGGTGTCGTTAGAGACACTGGGCCTTGTTTGGGGTATGCTGACTTAGTGACTATCAGATGTCTTTCCCCCTCTCCATTTTCATTCACAGTAGTTTTACTGAGACACAATTCCTATACTGTTCATGCATATAAAGCATACATTTTAGTGGTTTTTGGGTTTTTTTTAAAGATTTATTTATTGGTTTTGACAGAGAGAGAGAGATACAGAGTCAGAGACAGAGAGAAGGGGAGGGCCCAGAACAGTCTCTGTAGTTGCACATCATTGGTTTTTTCACATAGTTTCATTCCATAGGTGGGTGGGGCTGCACAAGACAGGATCTGGGCTGGGGTCTTGCCCGCGTGAGAACTGAACTGGGGGCACTCCCCAGTTCAGCATGTGGGTCCGCACAGGCTGGGGCTGGGATTTGATCTTTGGTCCCCGGGGCTGTAAAGTGAGCGCTTAACCCACTGAGCCATCCCAGCTTCTCCATTTTAGTGGTTTTTAGTATATTCACAGGGTTGTGGAATAGTCATCACTATCTAACTCCAGAACATTTTATCAGCCTAAAAAGAAATCTGTCCCCATTACCAGTCACACACATACCGTACCTCTCTCCCAGCCCCTGACAACCACTAACCAATCCACTTTCTGTGTGTAGATTTGTTTGTTCTGGACATTTCATGTGATTGGAATCGTACTCTGTGGCCTTTTGTTTTGGTTTCTCTCACCAAATGTCATGTTTTCAGGGTTCATCCATGTATTAGCACTTAACTTTTTTTTTTAAGGCTAAATAATATTCCCTTGTGTGGATGGATCACATTGTGTGTGTATCTATCACCTGCTGATAAACACTTGGGTTGTTCCCATCCTCGGGCTGTTGAGAATCCTGCTGCTGTGAACATGCATGTATAGGTTTCAGTGTGGATGTGGGTTTTCAGTTTTCCTGGGTACATACCTAGGAGGGGAGTGGAGTTGCTGGGTCAGATGGTGACCGTACTGTGATTTCCATCCTCCCTCCCTAGGAGTTGGCAGCCCAGCTAGCAGTGCCCAAAGACAGCCTCCTTTATTTGTTGCTTGTTTTGTTTTGATCAGACAGAGGTTGCACTCTTGGAGAGACAAATGACTGTCTGTCTTTTGCCCTGCAGACAGTGGAAGCTTTTATGGCCCAAAGCAGGTCCTGGGGTCCTGGGCATGGCACTGTGGATTCACCTGTGTGCCCTGCCTGTCACAAGCATCTTGGGCACACCTGGGCCCCCCTTCATGCATTCCACTTCTCTTGGCTATCACCAGTACCCTGGTTCAGTATGTTTGCCAAACTGTTTGTGAACTCAGGATACATTTTGGTGAGCAAGAAACTCACATGCCCTCTGAAGGGCCAGGCCTAGCCAGGGCAGTGTGTTCTGGGTGGCCAGATCTTTCGGAATGCTATTGAGATTATCTGTAGTTTCTCTCTCTCTATCCAAGGCAGTCCCAACCAATAGGGGTACAATACGGGGCACATACTTAATGTTAAGTCTTTTAGAAGCCACGTTTTTAGAAAGTGCAAAGAAACAGGTGAGGTTAATTTTAATGTGTTTAGTTAACCTAAAACAGGCAGTGTTATTACTTTTTTTTTTTTTTAAGGTTTACTTTTATTGTTTTTGATTGATGGGCGGGGGGGGGGGGGGGCAGAACCGTCTCCATAATTGCCTGTCATTGGTTTTCTACATAGTTTAATTCCACATGTGGGTGTGGGCGGGGTTGTGCAGGGCAGGAACCGGGCCAGGGACCTACATCATGGAGCTCACCCTGGTTAGAACTGAACTGGGGACACACCCTAGTTCAACAAAATGGTCCGCATGGGCTGGGGCTGGGATTTGATCCTCAGATCCCAGGGTTGCAGGACGAGTGCTCAACCTGCTGAGCTATTCTGGCATCCCCCAGTGTTATTACTTCAACACATAGTCAATATAAAAAATATTATGGGACAGTTTGTTCTTTCTTTCATGTTAAGTTTCTGAGATCCAGTGTGCATTTTCACTTACAACATGTCTCAGAGAAAAGAGAGGGAAGAAAAAAACTCTCAATGGCGGTTTAAACTTCATGCAGACCAGTAGTTGGTAGGCTGTGCGTGAGCATGACCAGTGATGCATTTTACCTGGGCTGGATCTCTCTGATAAGCCCTCAGATTCAGATTTGTCACGCTCCTGGAATCAACTCCTCGGCTCCCCAGGCGTCCTGTGGCTGACAGATGATGCTCTGCTCCAATCTGTCTTCCACAGTGAGAGCCATGCCGAGGATGGACCCCCCAGGCGGCGTGGAGCAGCATGGGGATGAGAAGGCCAGCAGCCCCAAGCCAGAGCCCACACAGTGGCAAGCCCTCCCAGTCCTGTCAGAGCAGCAGTCCGGGCGTGTGGAGCTGGTGCTGGCCTACGCCGCACCTGTCCTTGACAAGCGACAGACCTCACGCCTCCTCAGGGAGGTGTCGGCTGTCCACCCGCTGCCTGCCCAGCCTCACCTCAAGAGGGTGCGGCCAAACCGAGACGCCAGCCACCCACACATGCTGGAGATGCTGCTGTGCCTTGCAGGACCAGTCACAGGCATGCGGTCGCTGACCGAGCTCCTCCCGCAGCCGGCTGTGGACCCCCAAGGCCTGGGGCAACCCTTCCTGGTGCTCGTGCCTGCCCGGCCGCCCCTGACCAGGGACCAGTTTGAGGAGGCACGCGTCCATTGGCCCACGTTCTTTCATGAGGACAAGCACGTGACCCGTGCCCTGGCTGGGCAGCTCTTCTCTGCTCAGGAGCTGGCTACGATGGAGCATCATATGGAACGGGCCATGTGGGCAGCACAGCAGGCAGCTGCCAGGGGCCTGAGAGCCATGGGGGCTGTGGTGGTGGACCCAGCCTCAGGCCATGTGCTGGCCACGGGCCATGACTGCAGGAGCATAGCCACCCCCCTGCTGCATGCTACCATGGTTTGCATTGACCTGGTGGCCCAGGGCCAGGGCCGTGGCACCTATGACCTCAGGCCCTACCCGGCCTGTTCCTTTGCCCCGGCTGCCGCTCAGCAGAGCATCCGAGTGGGCTCTGTGCGCAAGCTGGATGAGGACATGGACACAGAAATGGATGAGGATGGCCTACCCTATGTGTGTACTGGCTATGACCTCTATGTCACCCGTGAGCCCTGTGCCATGTGTGCCATGGCACTGGTACACTCGCGCGTGCAGCGAGTCTTCTATGGGGCACCCTCCCCCGATGGTGGCCTGGGTAGCCGCTTTCGCATCCACTCCCAGCCTGACCTCAACCACCGCTTCTGGGTGTTCCGCGGTGTGCTGGAGGCTCAGTGCCGCCAGCTGGATCCTGACACATAGGCTCACGCCTGCTGGCTCCAGACCACTGTCCCCTGCTTTGCCAGCCTCAGCCTCTTGAATCCAGGTGGGCTCTGGCTCCCTTATCATCAAGGGACTGTGATCTTGTTTGTGGATTTCAGGGACACTCATGCCTCCCAGCCCTGGAGCCCACCGTTTCTGCCAGTTAATGGGCTGCTTTTCTGCTGGAGCATAATGGGGGTCCAGCTGGGCCTTATCGATGGACATTAGGGCCTTGCTCCTCCGACTGCCTTTACCCTGAGCCCATGGGTCCACTGGGATTGTATCCCCTTTGTCTCAGGTCTGACCTGTGAAAATAAACAACCCTGAAACCAGGTCAGTGTCTGTAAACGGTTGTGGGGCCACTTTAGCTGAGGGCCTGGGTGTGCACAACAGGAACAGGGCTTCTGAGCTGAATGAGGACAGAACCTTGCCTGCGCCCTGGGTCTGCAAGGGTGGGCTGGCCAGGGTGTATCTGGACTCAACTGACCAAATGGTTCCTTTGGAGCTGTACCATTTCCCATCGTTCCCCATGGCCAGAGGGGTTCCCAAGGGAACCAACAGGGATCTGCCATTAACCTGTCAGCACTAGAACCAACATGTCTGTATGGAACTTGGAGAGGACCATTTGTCCATCCAGTGGACATGCACTGTATGAACACATGGGCACTGCAGGGGCTTTGTGACATTCCTGTCCTGAGTCCACCCTCGAACCCTGGGCTAGGGGATGCTCCCAGCCTGTGGGGTCAGGGCAGGAGGGGCAGTGGACAGATACAGGTAGGTCATGAGGCCACAGGACCTGTAGGGAGGGCCAGCCAGGGCCACATGGAGTGTCTTGGCAGGGCTGTTGTAGAGCTAAGGGGTTGGAACCCTGGGAACTCAACGACATTGCACCTGTCTTGACTGTGGGTAAGAAACTTTTCCCCATTGTCTGGCCACAGGCACAGCTCCCAGCCCACTTCATTGCTATGTGCTGGGATGGTTCAGGCCCAGCTGTGCCATGAAG
Source organism: Craseonycteris thonglongyai (assembly GCA_004027555.1). NCBI lineage: Eukaryota > Metazoa > Chordata > Mammalia > Chiroptera > Craseonycteridae > Craseonycteris > Craseonycteris thonglongyai. The sequence goes on from PVKE010001470.1 coordinate 56,563, forward strand.
GCCAAGCGGCTCCTTTCCTAAGGGTGCCACTGTCCACCAGCAGAGACCTTGTGGATCCAGCCATTCTGTTTAGTTGTGTGCATTGGTGAGGCTTGGAATGTGGGGCTTTTCCATGAAATGGGCTCATGTGGCTCCTAAGAAGGACTGCTAAGCACCAGGCGCATCTCTGGGAGCTTCACTTGGATTGTGGTGGGGTCCTTGGCCCTGCAAGTCTCACAGGGTTGAAAACCACAGACCACAGAGGCTGTGTGCTTGTCTGAGGTGACACAGTAATAAACGTGAGCCCAGGCTTGGTGACCTGGAAATAGGACGCTGCAGCCATAAGGAGGTGCTTTGAGCCCTCTGTGAATAATGGGTGGGAGGAGGACAAGGAGGCAGGAGGGCAGTGGGGGTGGTCACTGGGATCCTAGGAGCGGCCTGACCCTTCCACTCCTGCCATCACACATGCTGCCTACAGGGCTCTGTGGTGAGGTTACAGCTGGGGTCACACATTTGAGGTGGCCTTTCAGGTGAGATCCCAGACACCCCTGTGGATAGTCTGGTAGTTAGGACTCTACCTGCAGTAGCCAACCAGGCCTGCAGCTGGTGTGAAGGTCACCCAGCAGCCATAGGGTACTCCTGACTGGCTGTTTTTCTTCCAGGTGGCTGTAGACTTCAGCCCGACTGGGTCATCACAGCCGAAATGTCAGGTGAGTCTTCCCAGGGCCCTGCAGTGGGGGTTTCCTATGTCTCTGTCCCTCTGGGAAGTGTTCCCTGGTGAGTGGACCCCCGCAACACCCCTCAACACACACCTCATGCTCTTCTTCCCATGATGGATATTGAGGTCGCTTTCTAGCACCAACCAGGCGACAGGGAGGCACTGAACTTCTACATGAGTTGTTTGTCATAGCAGGTGTCTGGCCCAGCCAGGCCTTCTGCCAGGGGCTTATTTTGTTATTTACACCACAGGTAGACACCAACGTTTGAGCACCTGGGTCCATCACTACACATAAGATAACACCCTCATTCCCTCACATAGGCTGCAGTGAACCCTAAGGGTGGCCTGCTTCATCCTGCTCAGAAACTGGAGAGAGTGTGCAAGTGAAGTGAGGGAGCCTGCTAGTGGTAGAGCTGGGGTTCGAACCCAGTCCCTCGGGTCCCAAGTCTTAACAGAATGTTCATCCAAGAAAACAAGGTTTCAACAGGCCACACAATTTGATCAATGCTTTTCTGCCCCCTTTCTGTCATGGCATATGCTGGTGGGACTGACTGCAGGGCTCTCTGTGGATAATGGAAGGTGTGAGGATCAGTCAAGTGAGGGAAGGGGTGCTGGTGGCCAAGAGGGTAGCAGGACTGGAGATGGGGAAGGAGGCCTTGGGTGCCCAGTTGCAGGGCTGGGATGGACCTTAAGGGAGGTTTGTAACCAGCATATTGCAGGCTGTGTCCATGCTGGAGAGACCCCCTGTAGGTTCACTCACTGGGAGGGCAGGAGGCTGGAAGCCCTTGCTTCTCAGGATCTCATAGAGATATCCAGCCGGCAAGTTCGGGACACTCTTGTGTCATTTGGTAAATGCCTGAGGCTTCTCAATGGCCAACAAGGTGTGGCTACCCCCACATGTTCCATCCTCCAGCCTCTAATCTCACTGTTCCTAGACGGGCAAGCACTCACCCCAGGGCCTTTGCACTGGCAGCACCCTCCCCCAGAATTCACTATACTCCCTTCTTCACCTCTTTGAATCTTTGTTCAAATGCCAACCTTTGAGTGTGGCCCACCCTGAAACTTCTCTGAAGTCACAACTAACTGACCCCCTACCGTGGTCCCTGGTGGCCCCCACCTGCTCCAGTGGTTTTCCTTGACAGCACTCAGCACATCTCAGCACACTGTGCAGTTAGGTATTTGTCATGGTGACTGTTGGTTTTCCCCTGGCTGGGAGAACAGCCTGAGATAGGCCTCCATCTGCGTTGTCCGTTGTCACACTGACAGGTGGTTAGGAAGTGTGCTCTGTGGTGGTGGGAATGAGTGGAAGCACACTGAGAGATGACAGGGCAGCGCTGACATTACACTACCATTGGTTGAATCATGTCCACAAAAAGACATGTTCAAGTTCTGAGCTCTGGTACCTAGGAATGGGACCTTATTTGGAAATAGGGTGTATTAGTTAAAATGGGGTTACACTGGAGTAGGGTGGCTCTAAGCCAATGGCAGGTATGCTTATAAGAAGAGGGAAATCTGGACACACACACACAGGGAAAGGCTATGTGATCATGGAGGCAGAGATCGGATGATGTGACCACAAGCCCAGGAACCCTGGAGCCTCCAGAAGCTGGAAGAGCCAGGAAGGACCTCCCTTGGCACCTCAGGAGGGAGCGCAACCCTCGACACCTGGATCTCAGGTCTCTAGACTCCAGTCTGTGAGAGAATAAGTGTCTTGTTTTAAACTGTTGATATGTGACCATTTGCTACAGTGGCCCCAGGAAGCTTACACATTCTAAGTGCCAGAACCTTCCGTGGAGACATAGGTATTAATAGCATCTGCTACTGAGTCTTCCTGTGTATTTCCTTTGAAGGTTCCAAGAAATCAACACAAATGTTCTGACTTAGAATTTATCAGCAGAATCCTGGGGTCAGGAGTCCCACACGGGACTCTCGGGGCTAAACCCAGGTGAGGTCAGGGTTAGTCCTTCCAAAAGCCCCAGAGAGATCTGTTTCTGGCCTTTTCCAGCTTTTAGAGGCTCCGTGTCCCTGGCTCATGGCCCCTCTTCCATTGTCACACCTGCAGCGCAGCCTTTTCCATCTCTCTGAGCCTTCTGCCTCCCTCTTATGAGGACCCTGTGATGACACTTGACCCCCTGTGATTCAGGGTCATCCCTATCTCAAGGGCCTTAAATTAACCCACCTGCAAATTCCCTCTGCCATGAGAGGTCCGCAGGTTCCATGATGAGATGAGCTGTCTCAGGTCATTGCTGAAACCAGCTGGCTTAGGCCCTGTGCTCTGTTGTTTCAGAAAAGGAGAACAACTTCCCACCGCTGCCCAGCTTTGTCCCACTGAAGCCGTGTTTCTACCAGAACTTCTCAGATGAGATTCCCATTGAGCACCAGGTCCTGGTGAAGAGGATCTACCAGCTGTGGCTGTGTGAGTGGCAGGGTGGGCCGGTAGGTGGGGGCCTCCCTGTACCCTAGCAGAGACCCAGGCTAGGGCCAGCCTCCTGGTGAAGAGGATCTACCAGCTGTGGCTGTGTGAGTGGCAGGGTTCGCCAGTGGGTGGGGGCCTCCCTGTACCCTAGCAGAGACCCCAGGCTAGGGCCAGCCCAGGCCACAAACCTCCCTGTGATTGGATGGTGGGAGACTGAGGTTTTTATAATAAATCTATACATCTCTCTGATAAAAGTGGTCCTAGAGGCGGCATGGTGTTGTAGATGGAGAAGATGGGACCAACTGGGTGGGAACCTCTGTCCCCTGTGCCCTCTGGCCTGTGGTTTCTGTGCAGTGGGGTGGAGGTGTCCTGGTGTCCACACCCTACCTCCTGGCTCAGCCTCCTCACCTCCCCTTCCCAGTCTACTGTGCCACCCTGGGGGTCAACCTCGTCGCCTGCCTGGCCTGGTGGATTGGTGGCGGCCCAGGAGCCAACTTCGGCCTGGCCCTGGTCTGGCTACTGCTCTTCTCCCCTTGTGGCTACGTGTGCTGGTTCCGGCCTGCCTACAAGGCCTTCCGGTAAGTGGGGGCACAGCTGGTGCCTCACGGGGCCTCAGGGCGTGTCTTTGTTAACATTGGACAGTGGGCTCAAACCAAGAAGCCTGGATGCTATGGCAGCCATGTGTGCTTGTCTCTGTGCCAATCACACACCTGGGACCTGTGCCTCATATGCCCCTGTCACCCTGGCCCAGGTGCTGGAAAGCATTCCTCTCTTCTGTCCAGTTTGAGTGACTGCTTGTGTCAAGGTCTACAGACTATGGCCCACTGCTGCCCATTGTGTTGTGTCTTTTAATAACTATTGAGTTACATACTTTACATTCCATACAACTCACCTACCTCACAATTCAGTGTTTCTAGAGTGTTCACAAAGTTGTACAACCACCATCTCCAATTCCAGAACATTCTCACCACCCTGAGAAAAGACTCATTTCCATCAGCAGTCACTTCCTAGGCCCTGACAACCACGAATCCAATTCCTGTCTGTGGATGTGCCTGTTCTGGACATTTCATGTCAATGAATCACATACGTGTAGCTTTGTGTGTCTGGCTTCTCTCACTGAGCACCGTGTGTTCAAGGTCCATCCACATTGCTAGTGTCAGTGCCTTCTTTTCACGGCTGAGTACTACTCCCATATGTGGGTGGGCCACAAGTGTTTGTTGATCACCTATGGATGGACACTTGGGTTACCATCCCTATCTTTTGGCCATTGTGAATCCTGCTGCTGTCAACATTTGCCCCTAGCCAGCCCCTTGCTACTCAGGCTGTGTCATTTGCTCATGGATGATTCCTCAATCTGACTCTCAGTGAGTCAGAAAGGTTTGCTGAGGGGACAAGAACCTGAGACCCACTCATATTTGATGAAGCTAAAAGGGGGCCATCACTGGAGGTGAGTGCTAGCTGGAGCAGCTTTGCACAGGAGCACTGCATACAGCAGGCCTCGGGGACAGCCTAGGAGCAGCCCCACACAACCCTCTCCCATCATCAAACAGGAAATGGCCTGGAGTGAGGCCCCTTTGGACATACTGGGGATGCAGGAGGTCTCAGACTCTTTCCCATCTGTCTGTGCAGCAGGCTGTGTTTGGGCCCTTCATGGTCAGATCCAGTGTGAGCAAATGTGCAATAACTCATGCACGTGAATGCACATGAGGAAGGGGACATCCCTGTTTTGCTGCCCCACCTCATGTCTTCCTCTGGGTCATTGTTTCTGAGCAACTGGGGCTGTCATAATGGTTATTTCCTCTTTCTTCAGGGCTGACAGCTCCTTTAATTTCATGGCATTTTTCTTCATCTTCGGAGCCCAGTTTGTCCTGACTGTTGTCCAGGCCATTGGCTTCTCAGGATGGGGCGCCTGGTAAGTTGGTGACTGTGGCCATTGCAATACATGTTAATGGTACACATGAGTGAGCGTGTGTGTCAGAAGGTGCGGGCTGAGCATTGTAACACAGATCCCAGCCCCTGATGGCTGAAGGAGAGCAGAAGTTGGCTTCCTGCTCCCATAAAAGCTCCGAGGGTATGCCCAGGGCCTGTGTGGGGGGGGGCTCCCAACTGTGCTCTGCTGGTGAGTGTGTGGTCTCCAGCCACGCTGACCACGGGAGACCAGGAGGTGTGGGCCAGCACTATCTAGAGCAAGCTTGTCTAACCCATGGCTCGCAGGCCGCATGTGGCCCAGCATGGCTTTGAATGTGGCCCAACACAAATTCGTAAACTTTCTTAAAACATTATGAGATTTTTTTGTGATTTTTTTTTAAGCCCATCAGCTATCATTAGTGTTAGTGTATTTTACATATGGCCCAAGACAATTCTTCCATTGTGGCCCACGGAAGCCAAAAGCTTAGACACTGCTGCTCTACAGAGATCCGGTCTATTTGCTCAGTTGGGGGTATCATACAAGGTTTTCATGACTGCTGTAACAAACTACTCCATACTTAGTAACTTAAAATGAAACATACTTCTTACCTTACAGTTCTGGCAGGGTCAGGAGTCCAACACAGGTCTTACAGGGCTAAGCTGAGGTGAGTGCTGGGCTGGTTCTTCCAGAATCCCCAGGAAGATCTGTTTGCAGCCTTTTCCAGCTTCTAGAGGCACTGTGTCCTTGACTTTATATCCCCGCCTCCATTGTCACAGCCAGCAGCACAGCCTCTGCCATTTCCCTGACTCTTGAGTTTCCTGCCTCCTTATGAGGACTCTGATGACATTGGCTCCCCCAGGGAATTAAGGGTCACCCCTTCTTAAGGGCCTTCACCTGCAAAATCCCTCTGCCATGGGAAGTGACACGTCCACAGGTCCCAGGACTGTTGCTCACTGACCACGGGTGGTGTCTTTGGTGTCTGGCATTGGGCAGTAGCCTCTGGGTGGCTGTTCATGCATGTGCTGCCCAGGAATGTCCTGATGTGCTCAGTTGGTTGGTAGCCACTCCATCTGTGCAATCAGAGCTCCCGATTCAGAGAACTATTCTTGTGTCATGTCCTCTGGTCCTCTCACTCTGCTTGTGGTATTTTCTGGGTCTTGGTATGGGTGCCTTGTTGCCTTGATTTTCATGCTTTTTCTCCCTGTCACTCTTGTGTCCACTGGCAGAGTCGCCTTGGTTTGTCTTTGGCAGTGAGAAGCCACGCATGATTTTTTGTTCCTTGAGGCCATGTGGGTTTCCGAGGCCTCTTCAGCCTCTCCCCTCAGCACCTCTCTTTCTGTGTACTTCCTGCTGTGTCTTCTGTCCCTCTCTGCATGGAGTCTCGAAATTATTTTCTTTTCTTTTTACTTTTTTTATTTTTTTGAGAGAAACAGAGAGAAGGGAGAGGGCCCAGAGCAGTCTCCATAGTTGCACATCATTGGTTTTTCCACATAGTTTCATTCCACAGGTGAGTAGGGGGCTGCACAGGGCAGGAACTGGGCCGGGGTCTCACCCTAGTGAGAACCAAATTGGGGGCACTCCTCAGGTCAGCATATGGGTTCAGCATATAAGGAGCACGGGCCGGGGCCGGGATTTGATCCTCGGTCCCCAGGGCTGCAAAGTAAGCACTTAACCCACTGAGCTATCCAGGCTTCCCCTACTTTTTTTGTTGTTGAGATTTTATTGTTTTTGAAAGAGAGACAGAGAGAAGGAGGGCCCAGAGCAGTCTCCATAATTACATGTTATTAGTTTTCTACATAGTTTCTTTCCACACATGGGTGTGGGGCTATGCAGGGCAGGAACCAGGGCAGGGGGCCTCCTGCATGGGAAGCACACCTGGGGTGGAAGCCAAACCAGGAACTTCCCATATAGGAGATTCACCCCGGTCTGAACCGAACTGCGGACACACCCCAGTTCAGCATATGGGTCCACACAGGCTGGGGCCAGGACTCAATCCTTGGACCCCAGGGCTGAAAGACAAGCACTCAACCTACTGGGCCATCACAGCATCCTTTTTTTTTTTATTTGAGAGGTGAGAGAGAGAGAGAAGAGGGGAGGGTCCAGAGCAGTATCCGTAGTTGTACATCATTAGTTGTGACATGGTTTCATTCCATATAGGTGGATGCAGGGCTGCACGGGGAGGGAACCGAATCGGGGGCCTTCCACATGGGAGGCAAGAACCTTCACTTTTGAGCCATCCCAGTGGTTACCAGTTGCACCGCATTTCAGCATATGAGGTTGCATGGACTGGAGCCAAGAATCTAACCCAGACCTCATGATTGTGAGGCAAGTGCTCAACCTCTGAGCTATCCTGGCATCCCCAAATCATCTGCTTTTCACCTGAGATCATTTTCAGAATGTGTCTCCCTGAGTCTTTCTGATGTCGCTCCTTCCCACGTGGTGAGCACAGGAACTTTGTGTGGACCCTGAATACCAGATTTCTTCTTGGCTGATGACCTCCAAGATCTGGGTCTGGAGGGCTAGTGAGGTGCTGTCTCAGGGTTCCCAGGACCTCCCCAGGTACAGGGATTTGCAGGGAGGACCCTTGGACTCATTAGTCGTCCTCACTGCTGGGTTACATATAGAGACAGGACAGAGCAGGATGAGCTGAGGGAAAAGGTTGTGAGGCAGGGCCCGGAGACCAGGCCCAAGCTTCCAGGGTCCTGTCCCAGTGGGGTCCCACAGGACTTGGTTTAACTCCCCCAAAATGAGATGTGACGGTGCATGTGAGGTAGAGTCCCCAGGGGACTCACAGAGACCCAGGCGCTGCCCAGGATTCTCACTGGGGACCCGGCACATGTGAGATCCCAGACTCTAGGAGGAGAGCGATTGCTCAGTGAACATCTTGTTTGTACAGACTGTTTAGGGCCAGAGAGTCCCATAGTCAGCAAGGGTGCTGGGAGCCCTCAGAGTCCAGTTCCAGATGTGGCCAAGGGCAGCCTTGCAAGCCCCCCTTTCCGAGGTCATGGCCTCAGGCCTATGTTCAAATTCTTTTCTGCTTGGCACCCCCACAGGATAGGTGGGAACAACTTCCTCCGTGCTGAACAGGGGACTATGCTGACCAGTTGGGGATCTCAGGGAAGGGACTGTCCAAGCTCTTTCCTCTAGTGAGATTGGGAGGAGGAAGTACTGATAATAACAATGGTGCTACTTGTGCAGGCAGAGTCCTGCATTGACTCGCATCCACAGATGAGATGGAGGCCCAGGAGAGGTGGGGCAGTGGGAAACTGGTACCCAAGGCCCTGTCACTTTCTCATGTGTGTGGCCAGCAGCCCCTCCTGGCTCCAATTTCTGATTGTTTCTGCACTCAGACCTCTGGTCTCTGCAGAGGCGCATGGAGGACACTGCACTCATCCCCTTGGCCTCTTTGGGGCTCAGTGTTGGGACCCCATGGTGCCTCACTCTCTCAACCCACACTTGCCCCTCCTCCCAGGTCTAGTCCTCTGCCCTCCTGACTTAGGGTGTCTGGCAGTCCCGCAGCTCACCACCAGGGGGCGGGCACTTCACAGGCTCTGGTGGGGCTGCCCCTTTGGGCCCCAGCAAGGTTCTGCAGAGAGTCAGGCGTACCCATGTCATGATCATCCATTCCAGCCAATTCTGTGTCCTTTGGACATGCCACTCCCTGCACACTCCAGATGTCTATGGTCTCCTTGGCAAACACTGCCCTGTGAACCTATAAAAGAGAAGGACACTTAGAATACATGACTGTATTATATGTGTGTGTGACCGTGCTGCGGTCTCACTCCTGAGACACCCAGAGTTGGTCCTTCATGCTCTCAGGTGCTCAGAAGTGCTTATGCTGTCTTATTTCTTGTTTCCAGTAGCCTTTTAACCTTGGGGACTTTGAGGTTTACAGAAGGTGTACAGGACTGAGTACAGCTATTTGCCCCTCAGCCTGGCACATTTTCCACTACCTGGACAGCAGGCTCTATTTACATTTCTGCATTTCCATGACTCTCCTTTTTCTTTTCAGCGTTCTGAGTGGCATTTATTTAAATGTCATTTTAGCTGTGTTTTCACATCAGACCCAAGTGAACTGTGCCCAGTTTGTGGGTTGGTGTCTCTCTCTAGCTGTCCCTGCTATAGGCTCTACTGTCTTGTGGCGTATCCCACATTGGGGTAATGGCTTTATTCAAATGCACTCCACAGACCAGAAACTCACCCTTTAATTTTATAATTCAGTGTTTTTAGTGTATCCACAGGGTTTTGCAACCAGCACCTCTTATCTAGTTTTAGAACATTCCATCAGCACAAGAGGAAACCTCGTCCCCATCAGCAGTCATCTGCCTGTTTCTCTCCCTAGCCCCTGACAACCACAAACCCACTTCCTATCTGTGGATGTGCCTGTTCTGCACATTTTTTACAGTGAAAATCTTTTGTATTTACAATTAGCCCACTAGACTCAGTTTAAATGATCCCAGTTTTGTTGACAACTTCCAAAGCATCATAGTCGGAAGCCAGTCAAACATAGGCCTTCTTCTGTCCATCGGGCCTGATCAGGACTATGACCTTGTCAGTGTCATAGAGCTTCTTCACAGTCTGCTGGGTTTGGTGCTTTTTGACCTTGACATCCATAATAAACACAGTATATTGTTGTCTTCTATCTTCCTCATGGCTGACTCAGTAGTTAGGAGGAACTTGATTATGACGTACTGGTCAAGCTTGTTTCTCCTGGGGGTGCTCTTCCAAGGATATTTGGACTGCCTTTGGAGTCACAGTGTCTTGGGCCTCTAAAGGTGGGTGACATGCAGCAGATCCTCTTTTTTTGTGGCTGTGGACACCTTTTAGCACTGCTTTCTTTGCCTTCAAAGCCTTTGCTTTGCTTCAGCTTAGGGAGGGACAGGAGCTTCCTTCTTCACTTTCAGCACCGTCTTTATGAAAAGGCAACTTTTATTTTATTTTTTTTAACTGTCTGAGAGAAGCTGAGAGGGGGAGAGAAGTGGGGAGGGCACAGAGCAGTCTCCATAGTTGTACATCATTAGTTGTGACATGGATTCACTCCACACAGGTGGATGTGGGGACATGTGAGGCAGAAACCGATCCAAGGGCCTCCCACATGGGAAGTAAGAACCTTTGCTGCCACGCCATCCTGGCGTTTACCAGTTGCAGTGCAGTTCAGCATATGGGTTTGCAGGGGCCAGGGCCAGGAATCAAACCCTGGGCCTCACAATTGTGAGGCAAGTACTCAACCGCTGAGCTATCCTGGCACCCCCAGTTGTGGACATTTCACATAAATGAAATCACAGGCAGGATGCCGGGATAGCTCAGCAGGTTGAGTGCTGCTTTGCAACTATGAGGTCTGGGGATCAAATCCCAGTCCCGGGCTGTGCACACACGTATGCTGAACTGCATACAAAGGTACCTTTTTTTTTTTTTTTTTTTTTTTTTTAAGATTTATTTTATTGATTTGTTTTTGTTTTTTGTTTTAGACAGAGAGAGAGAGATACAGAGACAGAGAGAGAACTGAACTGGGGGAACTCCCCAGTTCAGCACATGAGTCCACACAGACGGGGATTCGATCCTCGGTCCCCGGCGTTGCAAAGCAAGCGCTTAACCCACTGAGCCATCCCGGCTTCCCCCATACAAAGGTTCTTAACTCCCAATGTGGGAGGCCCCTGATTCAGTTCCTGCCCCACATGCCCCGACATTCTCCTGAGTAGAATGAAACCATGTCGCAACTAATGATGTACAACTATGGTGACTGCTCTGAGATGTACAACTATGGAGACTGCTCTGAGTCCTCACCTTCTCTCTCTCATTTTCACTCAAACAATAAAAATTAATAATATTAAAAATGGAATCACACGCTGGGTGGCCTGTGTGCCTGGCTTCTCTCATTGAATACCATGTATTCAAGGTCCATCTACATTGTAGTGAGTGTCCGTGCCTCCTTTTCATGGCTGGGTAATACTCTACAGTGTGTTTATTCATCATCAGCTGATGGACATTTGGCTTGTTTCTGCTTTTTTGCTGTTAGGGCTGTTGTGAGATTTCTGTATTTCTCTGTGTGGATGAGTGTTTTCATTTTGGGGGGGTGTACACCCAGGAGTGGCATTGCTGGGTAACATGGTAACTATTTTAATTCTCTCAGATTTTTCAGGCTATATGCCTGTGCTGTCCTTTCACGTGTTCTGTTCCCCTCTCCTTGATTCCAGCCTCTCAAGCTCCTGGCTGAGTGAGTCTGGGGAAGCACTTGGCACCACCTCATCCCTGCCCTGCCCCCTGCCTTCCATCTCTAGGCTTCTCTTCATCCTCCCTGCTCCCCACACCATGTGCCTTGTCCTCTTTGGATACAGTTGGGGTGCAGCAGGCTCATCACACTCTCCCATTTGTAGCTGATCGAGGCCACTTTATCACCTGCTATTCTGAGTGACATCATCTTGGGTTATAGACAAGCTTGTTCTCTGGGTATCAGGCAGCCACTAGCTCACTCCTGTGTGGTTCTGGGAGGCTGGTGCCATGGAGCTGCCTCCCTGTTCTACACTCCTGCCAATGGGTTCACACTTGAGCTGGGGCCACCACCCAGCTGGTCCTTGTTCTGGGGTCCCAGATCTGGTAGAAGATCATTTGTCCCCTAACTGATGACTTCCTCCCCAAGAGAGCCAGCCCCTCCTTTTTTCCCAGGAGCCCAAGGATGCTGCCCCTTCCCCTCAGGACAGCATCCAGCTGCTTCACCTGGCCTAGTCCCAGATGCCTGTCCATCTCCCACCCAGCTCCTACCTGAGTTCTCCACTGCCTGGCTTTGCTCATACCCCTTAGTGCAGAGCAGTGTGCATAGAATTTCCCCTTGTTTCACAGAACAGGGGTGGGTACTGTGTTCATATGTGCCTGTGTGCATACAAACACATACTTATAAAACGGAAGGATACATAACAGTAGGCTGACCATATGTACCATTTTAAGTGGGACAGTACAGTTTTTTTCACATTTCCCAACTGTCCCATCGTTTTAATACAAAGTCAGTTTTGTCCCATTTTTAATTTTTTGTGAAAAACTGAATGCAGGTTATTTATCATAAGGCTCTACACTAAGCAATGCATGCAGTAAAACTACTAGTGTGACAAAAGAGGAACTTCCACTTAATCCAGTGAGAGCCAGGCTTCTTGAGCTAGTGAGGATCAGACACCAACCCCTTGCTTGTCTGCAGCGGCCAGGATTTCAAGAGACAGCTGCTGAGCCCCATTCAGTGTGTGGGAGCCAGGAGGGTCTCGACGCACATGAACTAGTGAACGGGCTCACCTGGCTGTTTGCTTCCATCAGGTCGGGAGGGTGGGATGCAGTGATTGTGAGTCTTACTGTTATTTCTACCCTCGTTCTGCCCATAGAGATTCTTTGCACCCTACATTCAGTTTGATTCAGACTTTTCAGACTTGTATTTAAGTTCAACAGGCTGTTAGCTTTATTTTTTTTTTTTTAATTACAACAGAACTCTCCAGTGGGACATTAGCATATACCAGCTTATGATAACAGTTGGGGGGTTCACTCCTTTTTTCTTTTTGGTGTATGTTTATAATTATTTACAGTCTGGCCACTGTAGTCCTACAATAGAGTGTTCAGTGTGGTATGCCATAAAGATACTTTTACTGCTCATGTGATTTTTCTTTTTTTTTTTTTAAGATTTATTTTTATTGTTTTTGACAGAGAGAGAGAGAGAGAGAGAGAGAGATACAGAGACAGAGAGAAGGGGCAGGGCCTAGAACAGTCTCCATAGTTGCACATCATTGGTTTTTCCACATAGTTTCATTCCACAGGTGGGCGCGGGGCTGCACAGGTCAGGAACTGGCCTGGGGTATCACCCCGGTAAGAACCGAACTGGGGGAACTCCCCAGTTCAGCATATGGGTCCGCACGGGCTGGGGCCGGGGCCGGGATTCGATCCTCGGTCCCCGGGACTGCAAAGTGAGCGCTTAAACTCACTGAGTCATCCCGGCTTCCCCATCATGTGATATTTTATAAGTATTTTATTGATAGATTCAAGAGATCAAGTGTCTACATTCCAAATTTATATTAGTTTGATTGGAAAAGATAGTATTTTAGCTATGAAGTAGTCATAAACATTGAAAATCTTGTAACCAATTTATAGTCCAGAAAAAGTGAAGTGTTTATAACTACTGATGTCATAAAACAACTGAAAGTGTCAGTAGATTCAGGAGAAATTAATGAAGCTATGTTTTTTGAAGTAAAGAATTTTTATGAAACCACATTAGAATACATCAACAAGTGGAAGTGCAGTGTAGGAAACACTGAGACATTCAAGTGGGTGCTACTAAGGAAGACACCTGAATGGAAAGACATACAGGACAGCCTGAACAAGGAGCACATCACACCCAGAAACAGAAGCAACTTGTGTACTGGATCAGTGGACCCTCATAAAATCTACAGTTGTGAGGCAATTGGATACATGGAATAAAGAAAACATTTCTGTGTTTGATAGATGAATAGAGATGTTTTATGAAATGAGTGAAAAACACTTAGACTTTCAGGACTTTTCTGATATTGTACGGTTTATTATCTTCCAGGAAGTACAGCACCTGTCAAAAGAATATTTTTTGTTAAAAACAGTGTGTAGTCAAAGGAGAAATCTAGATTAAGTGTTGAGATAATGAGGGCTATGTTGTAAAACAAAATAGTGTCACGGAGTATGAGTTTTATGATAAGGTGTTGAAGGACTGAAATTTGCTGTGTAAGACGACTTCATCAGAGAAATCGTCATAGTACTAGCGTAGTGAAATACAGTCCCCCTCTACGTGCATGAGTTCTGTCACTGAAGAATAATTGTTAGCTCAGTATGTTCATGTAACAAAACTTTTGTTATCTTCTTACTTTTTCATAAATACTATTGAATATTATATAACTCCATCCCTTTTTTGTCATTGTAGTATCCCATTTCTGTCTCAAGGAAATATGGTCAGTGTACATAGCAGACATATCATAGTGGTTCCCTCTGGACCAGAGAGGGGGTTAGCAGGAGAGAGACTGTTTATTGTATATTCTAAGTTTCCTAAATCTTAAACCATGTGGTTATATTACTTATTATGAAAAAATATTCTCGGGGATGCCAGGATGGCTCAGTGGGTTGAATGCTCGGCTTGCAGCCCCAGGGTCTGAGGATCAAATCCCAGTCCCAGCCTGTACCCATATGCTGAAAAGTGGTGTTCCCCCAGTTCAGTTCTCACCAGAGCAAGCTCCATGTTAGAGGCCCCTGGTTCCTGCCCTGCAAGCCCCACGCCCATCTATGGAATGAAACTATGTTGAAAACCAATGATGTGCAACTGTGGAGACTGCTCTGGGTCCTTCCCCTTCTCTCTGTCTCTCTCTGTCAAAAACAATAAAAAAGCTTTAAAAAAGAAAGAAAAAGTATTCTCAGAAATACTGTGTTTCCTGCCTCCTGCCCCGAGAGGCAGACATGGATGACCAGACAGATATTCTTCATACGAGCTGATGACATACAGGTTTCATAGGACCTTGCTGTGCCAATGGAACTTCAACTTCCTGTTCTCCCTCTTATTTTTTAGCATCTCCTTAGTATTCCATTGTATGGCTGTGGCATGATTTATGTCTGTGTCATTCCCAGCCTATGGGACACGGAGGGCATGCCCAACTTTTCGTTATTCCAAACCATTGCTGTAGCATAAATTCTTAGAAGTAGAATAGTTAGGGTAAAAGGAGTGGAATTTAAGGTTTTTTTTAAAGATATCAACATTGTCCTCCAAAAAGAGTGCACACTACCAGTATGAGAGTCGTGTTCACATCTCTATTCCCTCACACACAATGTTTGCTGGTAACAGTGGTAGAAGAATGATACTCTATTCTAACTTGCATTACTTTGTCAGGGGTTTGAGCATCATTTTGTGAGTTTATTGTCACCTCAGTGGTCCTTGTACCAATTGCCCATGTCTCTGCAGGTCATTTGTCTTTTTCTCACTGGTTTTTCGGAGCTCTTTACATGTAAAGAGCAGTGGTCCCTTGTCTGGCAGATGTCCTGAAACCCCCACACTCTCTTGCCCTTGCAGTGGTTGGCTGGCAGCGATTGGGTTCTTCCAGCAAAGTGTTGGGGCCGCCGTGGTCATGCTGCTTCCAGCCATCATGTTCACCATGTCAGCTGCCATGATGGCCATTTTGATCATGAAGGTAAGTCCTCTGGGTCCTGAGACCTCCAGCTTCTTCCCATGCATCCTGTCACTTAACCCTCTCAGCCCTGGGACTCGTCTTATCCCTGTTTCAGGAATAAGAGATGAGTGTCTGGGAGGTGATGTGATCTTCATCATCAGGTTAGAGCCGCTCATGGTCTGGACCCTCCACTGTTCTTGGCAAGACCCTGCGTGTATCACCCGCAGTAGCCTTCCAAGGAGGAAAGTCTTGAAAATGGCACAGTGTAGGCTGATAATGATCATACCTGCATTTGGGGGTGCTGCCTGCCAGAGCCCCCAGCACACACATGTCCCAAAGTATTGTCCACACTGCCCAATTTGGCCACCACTGGCCACGTGCTGCCATTTGCAGTTAAACACACAATTAAGTAAAATTAGATAAATACTCAGTACGTCCGTCACGCCCACCTCATCCCAAGTGCTCAGTGGTCATGGGAGCTGATGGCTTCACATCAGCTATATGCAGTGTCACAGAAAGCTCCCCTTGTGTGGCACCATTCTAGATGTGTGGGGACTTCTGCGCTGTAGTCCCAGAGGCATCGGCCACATGAGAGCTATCCTAGAGCTGCATGAAGGCCAAGGGTACAGCAAGGCTGGCAGTGCGCTCACCTCAGCCTTCCTGGAGGCAGCCATCACAGCTCCATGTGTAAGGGCGCTGGGCTGCAGAGTGGCCAGGATTTTTAGATCTGGGTTTGGGGGCCCTCCCAGCCTCCTTGCCACATGGTTCCAGCTATTTCATCTCATGTCAAGGCTGGGTTTAATCAGTGTATGTGGCACTCAGTGAAGGCAAAGAAGTGCTTGGCTCTTCCATATCTGTACCCCAACATCCTTTCAGCTATATGGGTGGTCTAAAGGGAGAAAAATCAACAGAAACCATGAACATACTTGGAGACACCATGGGTAAATTTGGGCTAGATTTCAGGGCAGAGTTCACAGGGGAGCTAACTGCATTCCCCAGGAGCTTCCACTCAGTGGCAAATGTAATAGAACAAGACCTAGGAACACCCTCAGGTGTGTGAGATAAGGAGTTCATGGGCTCAAAACAGAGTGAGTGCCCCCAAAACTGAGGTACTACAGATGACCACCTCTGTTGGGGTCCCCAGAGCCACCCAGGTTTAGAGATTTGTTAGGAAAATGGTTGCACAGAGAAGAAAGACATTCCTGTGGAAAAAGGTAACCATTCAATTTCACTGATAATCAAGAGCTTCAAGTTGAAGTGCCATTTTGTCAGTTATTGAATTTGTCTGGATTTTTAGAAATAGTACTGCCCAGTGTTCCCAGAGGCATAG
The DNA here is from genome assembly GCA_004027555.1 of Craseonycteris thonglongyai. Taxonomy (NCBI): domain Eukaryota; kingdom Metazoa; phylum Chordata; class Mammalia; order Chiroptera; family Craseonycteridae; genus Craseonycteris; species Craseonycteris thonglongyai. Next base: position 73,063 of record PVKE010001470.1, read on the forward strand.
CTGTTTTGGACAGTGGGGAGTCAGTGGTCCACCCCAGGGGTCTCTGCAGCAGAGACCATCACTAGCACTTAGGCATGGCTGTGTGCAAAATGTGGGATCCAGAACCTGACACTCCTGTTTCAGGTAGCTATTTAAGTAATCATCATACAAGTACCTAGCAGGTTTTTCTGTGCCAGGCACTGCCTGAGAGTGCCCAGAGCTGCCCACTAGGCAATGTGTGTCCAATGGGGATAGTCCACAGGGAGAGGCAGGCTCCAAACCTATGTCAGGATGAGCACCTTTCCAGGCACATAGCCTTCTCAGAGCAGTGGAGGTCAGCACCAAGAGCCACCAGGGGCTGTGGCCCAGGCAAGGCCTTCTGAGTCCACAATCTTGGCTTCTGTGTGTTTTCTAATGTTTCCATAAAGGCCATTCCACAGCATTTGTAATTCCTGTAAGAAAAGCATGACCTGGGATGTTGGGATAGCTCAACAGGTTGAGCACTTGGCCTTACAGCTGCAAGGTCGGGGGCTTAAGTCCCAGCCCTAGCCTTTGCAAGCCCATGTGCTGAACTGTGGTGCAGTTGGTAATCGCCGGGACGATGGCGGGGGTTATCACCTCCCATACAGGAGGACCCCAGTTAGATTCCTCCCCTGCGTAGCCTCACATTCACCTGTGTGGAATGAAACTATAATATGTCACGGCTAATGGTATATAGGTATGGAGACTGCTCTGGGCCCTCCCCCCTTCTCCCCATCTCCCTCTCTTTATTTTTCACCTCTCAAATGATAAAATAAATCTTAAAAAAAAAAAAAAGGGAAGAAAAGCACGACCTTCAACATAAGTGGCTTTTTAGTCACTCACAGACACACTGATCTCTGTACTGCCTTGGCCCTGCAGGTGCACAGGATCTACCGGGGAACTGGTGGAAGCTTCCAGAAGGCGCAGACAGAGTGGAGCATGGGCACTTGGCGGAACCCACCATCTCGGGAGGCCCAATTCAACAATTTCTCGGGGAGCAGCCTTCCCGAATACCCAACTGTGCCTAGCTACCCAGCCAGCAGCAGCCAGTGGCCATAGAGGGAGCTGACTGACCCTGTTGCCTGCCTGCAGCATTGGCCTACTTCCTCCCCATCCACTCCTACAGCCATTCTGGGTCTGGCAAGCCCCTTAAGCATCTGTCCCCTGTCCCTCCCAGGTGGTGAGTAGGCCCTTCCCCCAGTCAGGAATGCAACCCATGTTCTGTGGCTGCTCCTGGGGACCTGTGCCCATGTACATCTCATGTCCAAAAGTGGAGCTCCTTGAAACAGGCTAGCCCCTGCCATCAGACAAAAGGATCCCCCTCCTGCTCCATAAAACATGTGGTCACCATGATGTCCATTACGGCAGCCATACCCTCTCCCCTTAAGGTCTCAGAGGGCTGACCTCCCAGCCTCTCCTGGATATCATAAACAGGCTGGCTGCCCTCCCTCCCAGAGCTGATGGCACTAAGAAGGGCTAAACCCGTCAGGATTGTCACCCTTACCCAGTGCCCAGGAAAATGGAGGCCTTCTTGACACCAGGTTCCTGGCCCCTGCTAGCAACAAAGGGACCTGATAGAGTTGGTTCCTCACTACTTTTGTCCTCCTAAGTCCCTGTCTACCTGCAGCCAGTGGCTCTCATGCACAACTCCATGGGGACAGCTAGAGGCCACTTCACTGCCTCGGTGCCATGATCTCAGCTTCTCCCTGTTTGTGTACTCCAGTTGCTCTGCAACTGGGTCCTTGGCCATCTGTGGAGCCATCAGCCTGCTTGCCTCCAGCCTTCATGCCTGGGGTCACTGGCCTGAGGCAGTCTCTTCTCTCATAATGGGTGTTTGGACGCCAGCAGCTGGGCTAACTGAGCCTGCGTTGGGAACTTGGGGCAGGACTTACGAAACCTGTGATGGAATCCTTTACAGGGGGGATGAGGGGCTCTTCCCCTTCACGTACAAACAGGAAAACAGGAGTGTCTCTGCAAAGCACACGTGGCCCCAAGGTCACTGCCACCCTGAAGTCTGAGTGGCAGGCTGGCCACTCAGGCTGTTACCCACACAGCTCTTTTCTGGATGTGCAGAAGCAGGAGCTCTTGTTTCTCAGAATGGCCTTTGGGGAGGAAACAAGATGTCACAAGTCTCTGTGCCTTACTGAGGAATCTAAACATAATTTTTCTTCCCCTGATTCTTCTAGCTCCTTCTGAGACAGGAACTGGATATCACATGGTCATCTCTGCAGCTCAGACCGGCCAGGGGAGGCATTTGGTGCCCCTAGTGGGCCTGGCTTCCAGGAGCACAGTCTCAGCTCCTGGCTGTTCATCCTTAGGGCAAGAAAGTGACCCATCCCTTTCACGTTGTGCCCCTCTGGGCTTCCAGCCTCTCTAGGAGCCTTGACATGGCTGGAACATGCTCTCATACCCGCACTTGCTTGCTTTGGTTTCTTGTGCTGAATGCTACTTAGTATCCAAAGGTGGCCATGGTCCCTGAGGAGGCACCCAGTCTGGTTCCCCAAAGGAAGGCTTCCTGGACAGAAAATGCAAACCTGGAGTTTTGGGTCTCCCAGTAAAGTCCCCAAGCCAGCCTCCTGTGACTGACAGACCCATGCTGTGCTAACCATGGTCTGAATTCATGTCTGATGCCAGTGGTGACAAAGCTAGTTAACTAGGTGCAGGACCAACGCCTGGACTCTACCATAGCACCCCCCCCCCCCCCCCCCCAGAACCCCCCTGTGCCCCACTGTACATGGTACCTTTGTTACATTGCAGAGATTTTTGTTACATGAACATATTCTGGAAATAAATACCCTTTCTGCAGCAGACCTAGTCTCCCAGGGGCTGTGTGTGGTTTTACTCCACCTGGGCCTTCCTCCCAAGTGCCTAAGTTCACGGGCCTTTGGTAGAATAACCCCAGGACTAACCTGTGCACTTGGACCTGGGTCCTGTTATCAGGATGGCCTGACAGCCCCAGATGCCCTGCAGCAGGTTTCACTTGTGGGCCTCCCCACCCACACACCCAGCCCTGTGTGCACCAAACCTACCTGCACACAGGATGGAACCTGGTGCTCAGCATGGCCCCAGCCTGTGTACCCCAGGTGGCCTCATCCACAGACCACCATGGTACAGTTCCCTTCTGGCTTTTAAATCCACTTGTTCCCTTTCCATAAAGGAAAAGCAAGTAATGGTGGACATAGCTTAACTAGAGATGACTGTCTTGCAGAAAGGCTCACCTGGAGGACCCCCACCCCCGGGGTTCCTGGGGGCCAGTTGGTGGCAGATGGTGGATACCCTGTGTAGACACAGGAGGGAAGGTGACAATGTGTTATTCCAAGGGTGGCAATGTGTTATTCCACAGGACACCTTGCCATCATGGGAAGGAAACTAGACCCACAGAGAGAAACCAGAAACTTTCCCCTTAGATGCACATACAGAAACCCTGACTCTACTCCCCAGAACTTTATTTGGAAAGTAGGGTCTTTGCAAATGTAATTAGTTAAGGTGAGGTCATAGAGGAGTAGGATGGCCTTAATCTAACATAACTGGTGTCCTTATTTGAAGGGAACATTGGACACAAAAGGAGGCACCATGTGAAGTTGGAGGCAGAGATTGGGGTGATGCTTCTATAAGCCAAGGCCACCAAGGATGCCAGCACCACCAGGAGTTGGGAGAGCATGGGAGTAACAGCAAATATCAGGAAAGTGAAGAGTTGGGGAAATTGAGGGCAGAGTACCTTAGGGACATGAGTTGGATGTGCCTTGATGGCTGGGCGGGGAGGTGGGCTTGGTGACAAGGCAGAGCAGGAAAAGAAGGAACCCAGAAAATGAGAAACGGGTGGGAGGCTGAGGAGATAGCAGGCACCCAGGCCTGGAGAAACCAATCTGCATGTCATGACCTCAAAAGCGTCATGTAAGGACACAGGATGGGGCTGGAGTTGAGAAAGAAGACCGATGGAGTTGAGTAGAGGGCCATTGGCTGGCACATCCATGACTGGACCACAGACCCAGTGGCTTAAATTAACAGGGGTTTATCCTCACATTCTGGAGACCAGAAGTCCAAACCCTAGGTGTGTCAGGGCCCCAGGAGAGGGTTCTTCCTGCCTCTCCCAGGTTTTCAGGGCTCTAGTACCCCTGTGTTTATGGCCATACCCTTTGTCTCTGACATCATCTTCACATGGCCTCTATCTGTATCTGCCTCCTCTTCTGTCTCTTACAAGGACACCATTGTTAGATTTGGGACTTCCCCGATCCAAAATACCTTGAGATTCTTTTTTTCTTTTTTTTTTTTTTTTCCCAGTTCAGTCTTCCTTTGTTTATTAAACATCAGCTTTTCCTGCCAAATGGGCTGAGGTTCATTTTCCCATTTCTGAAGGCTAGGGTAGACCATGCAGGAACTTACTGCATCCTGAGACTGCCTGGACACAAAGATTACTGCCTGGGTCTTCCTTTTGCCCCTTGGTTCCCTAATAGCAAGTCCCGGCCAGCAAACGGCAGGGCTTATGTGAAGAGCAACTGGTCACCAGTTGTGAGGGGAGAAACGGATTGTTTCTGCAGGAAGAATAGCAGTGCCTCCAGATTCTGGGGCATCTTCACATATTTTTGGAGAAAGGACAAGCTCAACTCTGGAGCCTCGTAGACAGAAGAAAGGAGGCAGGTGGTGTGGCCTGGGCTGCAGACCCCTCTCCTGGGCGGATCCACAGATGATGAATGCAGGGTTCCCAGGACTCAGGAGTTGCACAGGGCCACAGCCAAGCGTTAACTGGGAAGGGCAGGCAGTACCCATCAAGTCTCATCAGAGGTAGAGGTGGAGTGAGCAATGGGGTTCAGGCCGCCACCCGAGCCAGAAGGTGGCAGTGTCCAGGTCCCTGGTTCCATGGGAGCAGGGAGGCTAAAGAAAACCTGGAAAGGCACTCTGGAGCAGCAGAATGGTCATAACAATAAGCCCGACACACAGTAGCAGCAGCAGCCACACAGGAACACTCCCTGGAGAGAGAAAGCTATGTAGATGGCAACAGAGCCAGTGACCGTGCCCAGGCCTAGGAAGGTGCCCGATTCACTGACACTAAGGCAGGAGATGACTTCATGGCCACAGGATTTGGTCCGAAGGGGCATGAAGGTGGAGCCATCCCAGGCTGTGAGGTAGCAGGGTGGGGGCTGGCGCAGACGCTTGTGAGGAATCTGCACTGTGAAGAGTCGCAGGCCAGTAGGCTGGTCTGGAACCTTCCCAAACCTGCAGGCCTGGTAGCGGTAAGGCGTGTTAGAAGAGGTGGCAACGTCCTCTTGCCAATGCAGCCGTGTCAGCAGCTGATCCTTCTGCCACACAGAGGCCTTCAGGTCCCAGCCCACAGTTACCAACTTGCCATCAGGCCCCAAGGCCAGGTCCTCAATCTCCCCTTCATGGGCTTTGAACTCCAGCACTTTCTCTAGGCTGGGTACCTTCCAGACACGAACGTAGCCATCGGTCCCTCCAGTGGCAAGCAGGGTGTTATCATAGTTGAAGCATACAACTTTCTGCAGTGGATCAGGGCTGAAGTCTGTCTGCACTGCCTGCAAATTCTCTACTTTGAGTTCTCCTCCGTCCTGGTGGGTTTCAGCTCCAGATTTCTTCTCTGCTGGGGCTGCCCCCTTCCTTTGTCGAGGCCCCTGCTCCTTGGAACCTGCCTTCTCGGCCTTGTTTTTGCCCTTCTGTTGCTGGATCTGGAAGCGCAGGAGCTGACAGTGGGCATCCTGTCCTGCAGCAAGGATGTTACCAGCCAGTGCCAAGTTCATGGTAGCCCGTGTCTCCGTGTCATGGGAGTGGAGCAAGGAGGCGCTCAGATGCCCATTAATCTGCTCTAGCTGCAGAAAGTGCACGCCATTCTTTATGCCCGTCTTGGCAGCGCCTCCTCCGCCCGCAGCGATGAGCAGCCCCGTGCTGGAGTCGACCTGAAGCGCGTACAACGGGAACGGGGCCCGGTACAGCTCTGGCGCCCGGCGCCGTCCCATCCCGCTCTCCGCACGCTTCACTGTCCACACGGCGGCACCCGGGACATGCCGCGCCTGGCCTTTGAGTCTTGTCCCGGCCGCTGTTGAACTTGGTCCGGTCGCCGCAGGGTGGACCCGCGACCCCGCTCACAACCGCGGAGGCTGCCAAAACGCTACCCGTCCGTACACAGCGGGCCGTGCTTCTGCGCCGGCCGTCTACCTCGGGGCTGCCGGCCGTTCAGTCTTTTTTTTTTTTTCTTTAAGATTTGTTTTCGATAGAGATAGAAGGGGCAGGGCCCAGAACAGTCTCCATAGTTGTACATCAGTTTTCAACGTGGTTTCATTCCACATGGGTGGCCGGGGGCCTCCCGAATGGGAAGCACACTCCAGTTCAGCATATGGGTCCACACGGGCCAGGGCTGAGATTTGATCCTTAGTCCCCTTCGATCCTTGGTCCCTGGAGCTGCAAAGTGAGCACTTGACCCGCTGAGCCATCCCGGCTTTCCCTTGAAATTCTTAATCACATCTACAAAGATTGTGTCCAAATAAAGTCCCATTTGCAAGTTCCAGGATATGGATCTCTGGGGTCACCATTCAACCCTCATGGACTTTGGAGCAGGAGGAAAGCAGGACTGAAGCGTCCACTGGCTAGAATTCAGAGGCTGTATCAAGGGTCTTGGCTGTGGGGGGTGTCCCTGGAATGGGCTGAGATCTGTGTTGATGATGCAGTGGGTGCAAAGCCCAAGGGGGCTTCAGGTGAGGGTGGGAGAAGGGAACTTGGGGCACTTGGGGTAGGTGTGAGCTGAGAGGACTCCTCAGCAGGATCCAGAAGGAGGCAGCTAACTGTGGTCCAGTGCAGGGACAGGTTACCCCTAGTGACAGGAGGCTGGTGGTGGTCCTGCTACTAGCAATTAGTTGCTAGTTGTCAGCTTCTTGTGACCCTTCCTTTAGCGCAGGTTCTACCCCCTCAACCATGGCACCGTAGACATGAACTGGGTCACTCTCTGTGGGGAACCATCCTGGGCACTGAGGGGTGTTGAGCAGCCTCCCTGGCCCCAGCCACTGATGCCAGGAGCATCCTAGTTGTGACAGCCATAAATATCCAGATGTCAGCCAGTGTCTTGGGGGCAGGATCGCCCCTGGTGAGACCCCTGCTATAACTGCAAGATTTGGCATGATAAAACTGTTCTTAGCAGAAGCTGGGATGGCTCAGTGGGTTAAGCATTTGCTTTACAGCCCTGGAGCCTGAGGATCGAGTCCCGGGCCCGGCCCATGAGGACCCATATGCTGAACTGGGGTGTGCCCCCAGTTCAGTTAAAAACAAAAACAAAAAACTTCTTAGAGGAAATCAAGAGTAGTAACTGAACTGGAAAAAATTTGTTTTTAAAGATTTATTTTATTGTTTTTGACAGAGATAGAGACAGAGAGAAGGGGGAGGGCCCAGAGCAGTCTCCATAGTTTTCGAAATGGTTTCGTTCCACACAGGTGGGTAGGTGATGCTCAGAGCAGGAACCAGGCTGGGGGTTTCCTGCATGGGAGGCATGCCCCCTCAGTGCCTTGACCCAGGGGCCAAACCAGGGGACAAGAACTGAACTGGGGGTCTCCGCATGGGAAGCACACCCCAGTTCAGCATATGGGTCTGCACAGGCTGGGGCTGCGATTGGATCCTCAGTCTCTGGGGCTGCAAACCTGCTGAGCCATCCCGGCTTCCCCTGAACTGAAACAATTGACATAGTTTTGGGTTGTTTTTTTTTAATCTGATGGAAGGATCATGTACTGGTTACATAGAAAGGCATCAATCCTGATGGTGACTTGCTTTTCAATGCTTGGCCTCCAACAACCCAGACCTAGAGCCACCCCAGAGCCAGGGGCAGATGGAAGGTCCAACACACAAAGAAAGGGGGGCATGGAGGCATGGATCAGAGCCCAGACACAGGCTCCCAGACTGGGCTGCTTTAATGATAAGAACTGACACTGTCACATTCTGGAGGCCAGGCATCCCTGATCAAGGTGTAGCAAGATGAAAGCTCTCGGGGAGGGTCCTCCCCACCTTTCCCAGCTAAATATTAATGTTTATTATATTAGGGATGAAAGCAAAACAATTTCAAAACTTTTGCTAATGTCCTTTAAATATAAATTTATTATACTTTAATATTAAAAGAAAAAAATTTTAAAAAATAAAAAAAGATGAGGGATGACTGGATAGCTCAACAAGTTGAGTGTTTACCTTGCCACCATGAGGCCTGGGGATTGAATTCTGGCCCTAGCCTGTGAAAACCCATATGCTGAACTGTGGTGGCAAAGGTTCTCACCTCCCATGTGGGAGGCCCACAATTCAGTTCCTGCCCAGCAAGGCCCCATATCCACCTGTGTGGACTGAAACTATGTTACAACTAATGATGTACAACTATGGAGACTGCTCTGGGCCCTCCTCCCTTATCTCCTCCCCACCCCCACCCCCCCACCCCCCAAAAAAGTCTTAAACAAAAAAGATGTTTGGCATTTTCATTTTGTAAATCTCTTTAATGTCTGGCTCCGTAGAAGGTGATAGCTGGATTCTCCTTTCAGCTGCTGCATTCACTCTGTGGCAACATGATGTTTTGGCCCCAAGACAAAGATTAAGGCAAGGGGAAGTTGGGATGGCTCAGCAAGTTAAGTACTCACTTTGCAGCTCCAGGGACCAAGGATTGAATCCTGGCCCTGGCCCATGTGGACCCATATGCTGTACTGAGGTGCGCTTCCCATGTGGGAGGCCCCTGTTTGGTTCTCACCCCCCACCCCTCAGTTTGGCTCGAGGGGGCGTGCCTCCCATGCAGGAGGTCCCCAGACCAGTTCCCGCCTGACACAGCCCCCACCGACCTGTGTGGAATGAAACCATGTGGAACAAAACTATGTCAAAAGTTGATGATATGCATCTATGGAGACAGCCCTGGGCCCTCCCCCTTCTCTCTGTCTTTCTCTGTCTCTGTCAAAAACAATAAAATAGGGGAAGCCAGGATGGCTCAGCAGGTTAAGTGCTTGCTTTGCAGCCTTGGAGACCGAGGATCAAATCCTGGCCCCAGCCTGTGTGGACCCACGTGCTTAACTGGGGTGTGCTTCCCATGTGGGGGGCCCCCAGTCCAGTTCCCACCCTGCTCGGCCCCCACCCACTTATGTGGAACGAAACCATGACAAAAACTGATCACATACAACTGTGGAGACTGCTCTGGGCTCTCCCCCTTCTCTCTGTCTTTGTCATAAACAATAAAATAAATTAAAGAAAAAAACAATAAAATCTTAAAAGACTAAGGACAAGAGGCTTCCCTGGAAGGCATAAATCAGCAGGTCACAACCATGGGCAGTCTGGGCTGTCTCTCTGGACCCTTTGGGAGGCACTGAGACCCTGTCTCAGGTTTTCTGTTCATAGGTGGAGCATCTGTCCTCCCAATTTCCACACAGCCAGGTGGGGGGAGGGGGCATTGACTCTGCCCTCAGGTGGGTGCTGGACTGCGTGCACCTGTGTGTCTGTGTTTGAGGTGCATACAACATGTGTTTCTGTGTCTATGTGAGTATGTGTTGGTGTTTTGTTATAAATTGAATTGTATCACCCCCACCCCACCCCCAAAAGTCCATATGTTGAAGTCTCAACCCCCAGGACCTCAGAATGGCATGTCTTTGGAGACAGGGTCATTGCATGTGGGATTAGTTGAGACAATACTAATTGGGTGGGCTTAATAATATGGCTGGTGTCCTCATAAATGGGGAAATGTAGACAAGACATGCACACAGGAAGAACACCATGGGAAGATGGGACTGATGCTGCCAAGGATCCACCAGAAGCTCAGAGAAAAGCCTGAAACAGACCCCCCTCTGGTGCCTTCAGGAGCACAGCCTGCCAACACCCTGATCCGGGGCTTCTGGCTTCCAGAACCATGAGAATAAATTTGTTATTTCAGCCCCCCAGTCCATGGTACTTCGTTATAGCCACTCTGGGAAATTCACATAGATGGGCTGTCTTGTTGCCCAATCAGTCTTTATCTCTGTTTCTATGACTCTAGCCACCACCAACCAATTCCTTCCCCCACGACCCAGAATGTGTTGCACTGCCTCATGGTTTCAGTTTACCCATCACAGCAGCCAGGCATCTTACCTCAAGTACCAGAAACCAACTTTGGCGTTTTAAGGTGACCAGGAATTAATTTCTCAGAGTAAATATTTTTATGGGAACTTAGATACCTGTGGACCCTGGATTGGACCCCGACAGAAGTGAAGTTGTGAGAGCCAAGAGATGTGAGGTGGAACATCTAGAGTTTGCTACATGGTGACCAGGCAGGACCCTCAGCCTCATCTGGTGTAACTGCTGTGACCTGGCTCTTTCCATCTTATACTCATTTCCAAACCCCAAACAGGAATGTTTGATGCTATCTCCTGGGGCTGCTGTAAGAAATGACTACAAACTGGGAGGGTTAAAACAGAAATGTATTCTCTCCTGGTTCTGGAGGCCAGAAGTCTGAGATCCAGGTGTGGACAGGACTGAGTCTGAGGCTGTGAAGGAGAATGTTCCAGGCTTCTCTTCCAGGTTCTAGTGGCTCCAGCAGGTCTCGTCATTCTTGGTTTGTGGATGAATCACTTCAGTCTTTGTGTCATCACATGGCCTATCCCTGAGCATTTGTGTTCAGATTTCCCTCTTCATGTAAGGACACCAGTCATTGCATTAGAGCCACCCCTACTCCAGTGTGACCTCTTTTTAACTTAACTACATTTGCAAAGACCCTATTTCCAAATAAGGTCCCATTCACAAGTATGGGGGAGGCAGGATTTCAACATATCTTTTTGGGGGTGTTGCAAGATTCTTAAACAGAGAAGCAGGACGCTGAGGTTCCAGGCAGGAAGCAGCATTTGATGCCGGCCGACACTGGCTCAGTGGATTAGCATGCAAAGGCTGAGCCCCATTTGCAGTGGGGCACACAGTTTTATACTGTCTGTTACTCCCTGTACTCATATGTGTTCTCCTAATAAGGTTACTGGTTAGTTACTAAGTTTTAGGGTAAGGGGCTTATGCAAGGGCTCAGGGATGACTCATCAACTGGAAAGTCCCGGGAAGGTGGGGGATGGCTGGTATTTTCTGGGGTGGCAAGGCCAGACCAGACTGCCACAGGGGGACACAGTGCAACCCATAACAGTGGCCAAATCTGGGTCAACATCTGCATGATTTTCCTTGGGGCCACCATAACAAAACACCACCAACTGGGTGGTTCAAAACAATTTATTCTTGCACATCTGGAGCCCAGAAGTCTGAGATCAAGGTATCTTGGGGTTATACTACCTCTAGAGATTCCAGGGGGAGTGTCCTTCCTCTTTCAGCTTCTGCAGGCTCCAGTGTGCCTGAGCTTGGGGTCACCTCACCCCAGTCTCTGCCTCTCCTCACATGACTGTCTTCTTTTTTTTTTTTGTAGTTTGTGTCCTTTTTTTCTTTTTTTTTAAAGATTTATTTTTATTGTTTTTGACAGAGAGAGAGAGAGAGAGAGAGAGAGAGAGAGAGAGAGAGATACAGAGACAGAGAGAAGGGGGAGGGCCCAGAACAGTCTCCATAGTTGCACATCATTGGTTTTTCCACATAGTTTCATTCCACAGGTGGGAACGAGGCTGCACAGGGCAGGAAATGGGCCGGGGTCTCGCCCCAGTGAGAACTGAACTGGGGGCACTCCCCAGCTCAGAATATGGGTCCGCACGGGCCGGGGCTGGGATTCGATCCTCGGTCCTCAGGGCTGCAAAGTGAATGCTTAAGCCACTGAGCCATCCCGGCTTCCCAGTTTGTGTCCTTTTAATAAACATACTTTATAATTATATATATGTCTTTTTTTTAAGATTTATTTTATTGTTTTTGACAGAGAGAGACAGAGACAGAGAGAGGCAGAGAGAAGGGGGAGGGCCCAGAGCAGTCTCCATAGTTGTATGTCATCAGTTTTTTTTTGTTTTTTTAATTTTTTTTTAATATATTTTTATTTATTTATTTATTTTTGACAGAGAGAGAGAGAGAGAGAGAGAGAGATACAGAGACAGAGAGAGAACTGAACTGGGGGAGCTCCCAGTTCAGCATATGGTTCCGCACGGGCCGGGGCCGGGATTCGATCCCCGGTCCCTGGAGCTGCAAAGTGAGTGCCTAACCCAGTGAGCCATCCCGGCTTCCCCTGTCATCAATTTTTGACATGGTTTCATTCCACACAGGTGGACAGGGTCCACACAGGGCGGGTACTGGGCTGGGGGCCTCCCACATGGGAAGCACACCCCAGTTCAGCATATGGGTCCGCATGGGCCAGGGCTGGGACGGGGACTTGATTCTCAGCACTTAACCTGCTGAGCCATCCGGGCTTCCCCCTGTGTGTCTGTTTATAAGGACACCTGTCGTTGGATTCAGGGCCCACCCTAATCCAGCACTTCATTTTAACTAATTGTATCCACAGAGAACCTACTTTCAAATAAAGTCACATTCTGAAGTTCTGGTGGACATGAGTTTGGGGTCACACTATTCAACCCTCCACCCTTCCTAAGCCTTTGTACCCCCAGGGAGTGGGGTGAAACAGGAGCTCCTCATCGTAGCTCTTGGTGACAAATAGGACACTGCATGCCCTATGCTCAGGTGACTAAGCCATCCTGGTTTGCTGGGACTTTTGGGTTTTAACACTGACAGTCCCAGGAGACCTGGGCCAATTGGGGTGTCTGGTCACCCTACACTGTTTCACAACAATGGGGAAGGTGAATGCCTGAGAAACCACATGTGGCAGAAGGCCACTATCTGGTCATAAGTCAGGTTAGTAGTGGCTTCCTCTCACTCAGCAACCTCAGACGAGGACCTGATTGGATCACTCTGGGCCAGTCAGAGCTAGTGAGGTGGTCACATGGTACAGACCTGGTTGCTAAGGCTGTTCTCAGAGGTTGGGGAGAACCCTGAGGTGGACAGTTCAACCCAGGAGTTTCTGCACTCTCCAGGACTCACAGGTTCTTCATGGCTGCCCCTCCCTGCCTCTCTCGTGTGTCTTCTGGCTTCAGTATCCCCTCCATTTTTCAAAGAGAGGGAACTGTGATTTATCCCAATAGTTGTGAGCACATGGCATTATGCCAGGGGTATCCAAACTTTTGGCTTCCCTGGGCCACATTGGAAGAATTGTCTTGAGCCACATCACACACAAAATATACTTAACACTGATAGCTAATGAGTTTTTTTTTTTAATCACACACAAAAATATCTTAGTGTTTTAAGAAAGTTTACGAATTTGTGTTGGGCTTCATTCAAAGCCATTCTGGGCCACATATGGCCTGCAGGCAGCAGGTTGGACAAGCTTGCATTAGGCCCTGCCTTTGATTGAACACCCTTTTACACTGCAGCCACTGGGACTGGGGTGGGGGTCCCTGGCAGCCCTTCAGAACATTGGGAGCTGGCACTACCCACCCATGGAAAGCAGCAGCTTTGCAGGTTTGCAGCCAGGGGATGGTGGGCAAACCTTTTAGCCTCTTAAACCTGTTTTCATCCATATGTGGAAGATAGGAATGTCCATGTCCAAGTGAGTCCCTGCTCCATGGGGGAAGGGGCCTGGCTACAGGGTTGAATTACAATCAATTTGACAAAACTGAACCAGGGCACCTGCTTGTGCCTGGGCTGGAGCTGGACACCAGGACCCAGCCCTGAGTCTGTCCTGGGGACTGTCCAAGCAGGGGGAGACAGATGGACCTGCCATATCCTCTCTGAAATCTGCAGCTGTTTAGGATTTACTGGGAGGCCGGATATTATTTGACTTTTTAGGGGAGACCAGCTCATCCTCTTTACAGTGTTATGATTTTATCAAGAGCTCCAAAGAGGCTGTTCCCCACTCCAGCTTTCCCAAATGGTGTCCCCATGATCAAAAAGGACATTCGAACATGTGGACCACATTTGAAGTGGGTTAAAAATTAGAAAGCTGGGGAGGCCGGGATGGCTCAGTGGGTTGAGCGCTCGCTTTGCAGCACTGGGGACCGGGGATCGAGTCATGGCCCTGGCCTGTGCGTACCCATGTGCTGAACTGGGGAGTGCCCCAGTTCAGTTCTCTCTGTATATCTCTCTCTCTCTCTCTCTGTCAAAAACAATAAAAAGAAAAAAAATCTAAATAAATAAATAAATAAATAAATGTTAAAAAAATAAATAAATTAGAAAGCTAGGGGAAGCCGGGATGGCTCAGTGGATTGGACGCTCACTTTAGAGCCCTGGGGACCGAGGATCGAATCCCGGCCCTGGCCCGTGCGGACCCATATACTAAACTGGGGAGTCCCCCCAGTTTGGTTCTCACTGGGTGAGACCCCGGCCCAGTTCTTGCCCTGTGCAGCCCCGCGCCCACCTGTGGAATGAAACTATGTGGAAAAACCAATGATGTGCAACTATGGAGACCGTTCTGGGCCCTCCTCCTTCTCTCTGTCTCTTATCTCTATCAAAAACAATACAAATAAAATCTTAAAAAATAAAATAAAATAAGAAAGCTAGAAAGGATTCCCATAATATAATGGAGGGAGCTATCACTAGTCCTAATGTGCAGACAAAGATGTGGAGGCTCAGAGAGGGTCAGTGACCTACTCAATCACACAGCCTCTGACAGGTACAACCCCTGCCTTGGTCTTTCAGCTACAGAAGCCACTGTGCCTTTTACAGGGGCAAGGCTGGAGCTCAGGTTTAAGGTTCAAATACCTCTGGAGAAGCCACTATACCACCCGCCCCACTGAAAGTTGAGTGCCAGAAAGCTGATTTTCCTGAATGTTAAGAGTAGGAAAGGAGAGAGATAGAGCTGGGAAATCTGAGAAAATAAAAGCCCAAGTTCTCCAGAATATGGGAGTTCCATGGGATTTATTCATTTGTTCATTCGTTCATTCATTCCCCACACACAGACCTAATGTATGTACAGGCACAGCAATGAGCAAAGCAGACATGGTCATTGGCTTGGTGTGGCCAGCAGAGGCTGATTTGAAATATACTCCTTTATGGTAGGGCTCAAGTTGGAGAGGGTTATTAAGATGCAGTGTGGAAAGACAATAGGGATATGGCTTGGGTTTCCTGGAGGGTGTGACATTGCAAGTGGCACTGAAGAAGGATTGGGGCAGAACAAGCCCTAAAGCCTGCCCCTGCAAAGGCCTGGCTTGATCCCAAACCGTTGTGCGATTGCTGTTTAATTGTCCTCCCACATTTTTTCTTCGCACCCCATCTGGTTACTGCAAGACAGTAATCAGAGACCATGGAATCTTCCTTCCTCCCATCTGGTCACATCTAGCTTTAGCCTGAGGGGTGCTGCCCTTGGTCACTCTGCCCACCCCACCTTATGAAACCATCGTGTCATTTACTCTCCTGTCCTGTTTCCTACCAGGATTAAGGACTCCTTGGGAAGTGACACCAAGAGTCCAACTCACCATTCTATTCTGAGAGCTGTTGGCAGGCACTTAATAAATACTTGAAGGGATAGGTCTCCTCTAACGTTAAAATACCCCCAGGAAGAACGCAAGGCATGTGGAAGGGCAGGCATCATTTCTCCATCCAGGTCCTGTCCCGGATGGAACAGGGGCGCACCGCAGGTCCTTGGCCAGTCACCCCCTACCCATGCCTCCTCTCGGTCCGGGTGGTGGGCAGTATCAAGTGCCAGCTGCGTGTGTGTGTGTGTGTGTGTGGGGGGGGGGGTCCGTGCTCCCCCTGGCGGCCCAGCAGCATGCTGGGCCAGCTGCTTCGGGTGGCCCATGGTGGACGAAGCCCGTGCAGACCCCTCCTTTACTTCTCGCTGACGTCACCACTTATTAGTACACTGCGAAGCCCATCAACATCACTTGCCCATCATCCTAAAGTCCTTTCACCTCCCAGCCCCAACCGACCTCTCTCCCGCCAACCACCCTGGAAGTCAACCTGTCTCCGCTCTGACCACGCCCCACAGCACCATCAGGCCGTGACGTCAGGTGGCCAGACCGTGATGTAACAGAAGTGCGGCAGGGGCGACCGGCCACGCGTGGCCATGGCAACGGCGGGACGGGACAGGGCAGATGCCGGGAGTGCCGCCTCCGCAAGGGTGGACGTAGCCGTGTTCCCTCCCCGCCATCGTGCGCCCCCGTAGCCGTGTGCCTTCGCTGGCAACCCCAGGAAGTGGCCGGTCCCGACGCGGCCGCAAAGCGCGGCGGCCGTCGCGTGGCGCCGCGCGCTGTCGCAAAGCAGCGGCCATGCCACCGGGCTCCGCCCCGCGCTCTGTCGTTGGCTCGCGCCCTGTGGCTGTGGCGGCTGCGCAGTGAGCGCCTGGTCCCATCCGCGACGCTAGCGACGTAAACGCGGGCCTCGGCGACGCTGCTAGACGGGCGAGCCGGGCGCCCGCGCGGCGGGGACGGCCCGCGCCCAACATGCAGAAGCCGGCGGCGCGGGAGCGGGAGCGGGGTCTCGAGCAGGCGCCGGAGCGAAAGAGGGGCCCCGCGCCGCGCTGCTGAGGGAGCCCGGACCGCCCAGCCTGGCCGGCCGGCCGTGGAGTCACGGCCACGGCCGCGGCGAAGGCCAAGAGGTAACGACGCGCGCGCCCTCGTCGGCTACCGCGGCCATGCGCCCAGCCCTGCGGCCCCACCTACGCGGGCTCCGGGACCCTGCTACTAACCCTACAGTATCCCAGCACCTCCTACCCCGCTACTCTTACAACGCTTACTCTGGACCTCCGCACCCCAGCTTCCTTTATTCGTACAACCGCGGATCCCCGTATTCCGAACCCTGCTGCTACCCCCCCACCAGTGACCCCGCACTCGGAGCCCCGTAGCCGCAACACCTCCGTGACCCCCACACTCTAGACCCCAACCTCTCACCCCTTCCCCCTGTATTTCAGACTCCCTGCCTTCTCAGTGAGTCCCAGAGTCAGGCCGGGCCACCTCTCAGTCCCACTGATCCCCACATTCCAGACCTTGCTCTTCCACACTGTCTCCTCACTCCAGGCCCAGCTGCCCATATTGACTTGACTTCTCACTTAAGGCACTCCACTGTCCCCAACTGCCCTCTCACTCCTCTCTTCACTTAGCCCCACCTCATTTGCCCCCATCACTGCCCCCCAACACTCAAGTTTACTGCCCACTCCTTGTAACCCCCCCTCCCCTGGACCCCTGCCCTTGCCCACCTGATGCCATCTCCCCTTCCTATGCTGGTATATACACATTTACCCCTCTGCAGTCCTGAAGGTCTTCTGAGGGGACCTGGGAGCCTTGGGGTGGAGAAGGTGTGGAGCAAAGAAGGGTCTTGTCTGTGGTGACCTGTTGCAGGGTGCTTTTCACTCAGCCAGGCTGTGCCCTATCCCTTCCACCCTCACAATCAACTTTGTTTTCCGGAAAAATTTCAGATCAGGGATGGGTGGTGAGAGGCCTGTGGCCACACTGATCTTCCATGCCAGGGCCGGCGCTTTTCGTACCCCTTCTGCCCCAACTTTCTTGCAGGGGAAGATTTCACATTAGTGTCTGGGGGCCTAGGGGGCCTAAGAGAAAACCTCTAAGTGACATCCAGGCTGTTGTCCTGAGCTAGCTCTGGGGCAGTTGGGTTATTCCTGCACTGTTTGCAGGAAACGGCCTTGGGGGGTTCCATGTGTGTAGATGGAGTCCAGCATTTCCTCCCTAGTTTCTTCCAGGGGAGGAGGTGGTGGTGGTGGCGGGGGGACCTAGGCCTAGCCACTGTCTGGATTCTGGGGGTGGCTGCATGTCTATCTGTTGGGGCTCTGGCTCCCTGGTCCTCTATCCCTGTCCCAGGGAACAGTCAGGCTCAGTTGGTACTTGCCAGCCCCCAGGGGCTTAGTTAGCTTGTTGGTAGGAGATGAGTGGGGAAGCACAAAGGCTCTGATCTGGGGGCAAACCGCCTGCCACCTGTGCAGGGAGCCAATCTGATCAGGGAAGGGGTGGTTGTTGCTGGGGATGGAGTCTCCTCTATTGGGACATACTGTTAGCTGGGCCCACAGGTTTGAAAGGGGGAAGTTTGCCATTGTTATCAGTAGTTGGTTTCTGTTTTTCACATGTGTCTCCACCAAATTGTGCCCTGAGAAAGGAACCACTCTGGAGTCTCTCTTCAGGATTAGGGGAGTGGGGCTGGGTGGAGGGGATTGTGCAGCGCCCCCAGGAGTCTCCAGGACCTTGGTCTCCAGGTGTTTGTCACCCTGCCTCAAAGGAATGGACTGGGCAGGCTGCTAGGGGCACTGAGGTGGGCCAGATCCCAGATTAGGGGGCCATTTGTGTCTGCTGAATTTGGCAGGTGGAGGTGTGTGACTGTGGTGAGGTGGAAAGCAGTCAGGAAGGATCTGGCTGGACCCTCCACCCCAGCAGAGGACAAAACCCCTAGGGGCCTGCAGTGGTCATTAGACATGAGTCTGGTTTTTCCATGCACCATTGGCAGTCCGCCCTTCTCTTGTAAAGCGCCTTCTTGTCTGGTTCTTATCCCTCTGATTTCTGTGAAGCGGATGGGACAGGCATTTTATTACCTGGCTCTGGACTTCCCTTCACTGTGACAGAACCCTGCGCAGACTGACTTCTTTGAACTGCTGGCTCTGTTTCCATCTGACTCTTCTAATTACATAGTAATTACCTATGAGTTGCAAGAGGAAGCAGGTAAGGTTGTTTTTTTGTTTTAAATTGAAAGCCTTACCTATGTGATCATTCCCAGCTTTGGGGAAACCAGCACACCAGCCAGTAATTTGAGAAGCAAGCCAGCCAAGAGGCATCCCAGGCAGTCTAAGCATGGTCCCTGCAAGTCTGACTTTAGGGGTAGTGGCATCTCTCCTGGGACACCCAGTCACACCTTGTCTCATGGTTAACTATGTTGCCCCTCCTGGGCCCCAAGCCACCTCAGGAGCAGTGGGGCCCCTCATCATCATGGTTAAGGGATCAGTCCCTGTCTTGGCACATCAATCCTTTCTGGGCCCTGAAAACCCAGAGTGAGCAGGCAGGGCAGGGAGCTGGGTGCAGTG
The DNA here is from genome assembly GCA_004027555.1 of Craseonycteris thonglongyai. Taxonomy (NCBI): domain Eukaryota; kingdom Metazoa; phylum Chordata; class Mammalia; order Chiroptera; family Craseonycteridae; genus Craseonycteris; species Craseonycteris thonglongyai. The sequence goes on from PVKE010001470.1 coordinate 91,961, forward strand.
TGGTCAGAGGCTGCCAGCCTTCAGGCCTCCTGAGATGTTGGCAGGAAGCCACGCACCTCTCACTTCCCTGCCTCAGCTTCTCTTTCTGAAATGCTCACAATGGTACTCAGCTTGTGAATAGTGACAAGTGCTTTGAGAGACAATATTCTAGTAGCCTTGTTTAAAAAGCAACTGGTGAAAATCATTTTAGCATTGTATTTAACTTGATATGTCCAGAATATCATTTAAACATGTGATGGGTGAAAGACAGCTTATTATTTTTTTCTTCTTTGGATGTGCATCTTACACTGAGGGTTCCTCACCATTTGGACCCTAAATTTTCATTGGAAATGTTTGGTTTTAAGAAATACACAGATTTGAGTAGAAAATAGCACCCTTGGGACCAGCGAGTCCTAGGAGGTCTGCTAGCTGCTGTGGGTCGTGTGCTCCTGCACAAGCTTCAGCCCAGGGGTGCTTGGGCAGGGCAGCTTCATTTAGGTGTGGCCAGACGGTCATGTAAAAATGCAGGCACCCAGCTAAATTTAGTTTCAGACAAACAACCCAAAATTGCTTGGTAGGAGTTATGTCCCAAATACTGCATGGGATACACTTATACTGAAAGTTGCTTATCTGGGCTTCAGTGTTAACAGGGTGTCTGCATTTTTATGCCTGGGTTGACGTGGGTGTGTTGGGTGTGCCAGGCTCAGGGGTTTGGTTTGGAGCAGGCAGCTTGTCAGCCAGGTGGAAAGTGGAATCTTCACAACTGAGTAGTGGGTCCCAGACTCTGCTGGTGGTCTTCATTGAGCATTGGTCCCCAGTCCCTGCCCAGCCACCTGCATCAACATCTCAGGGGCGGAATGAGAATCTGGGTTTTCAGTGATTTTGATGCAGCCTTCTGGGGGCTATTCTGTCCTGGGACTAATATCGGGCCAAAGTGGGGTACTGCCTGCTCACCAAGACAAAATGATGCATTGCCGCATCTGTGGCAAGAGACAGGGCTGGGTAGCCCTGAGGTCTCCAGGTCTTTAATTGGTCACCAGTGCCACCTAGGCTATCAGTATGTGGCCTGGGGGCCCAGATCCCTGAGCCTCTTGCTGTGTGAGCTTGGTGCCCCTGAACCTGGCAACTGATCCTGTCCTAGGTGGTTGTAGGGGTCTTCTGCGCCCGAAAAGGGCTAAGGCCAGCAGGCTGGTGTCATCTTCTCAGGCAGCCAAGAGTCAGCCCCTCCTTCTCCCCCCACCCCCCATAGTCTTGCCAATTGCTACCTCTGTTACTTCCTATAGGCACACACCTCCAATTCCTCTGTGACAGAAGCCAGTTCATCATGGGCCCAAGGGTAGGACGTGTGCCTTTGGCATTCACACTGTATGCTGGTTGGAGTTTGATCTGCGTAGGAATGAGCCTTGTTCTCAAGGTCACCAGCTAGAGCCACACTCACAGCACCCTTTAACCAGCTTTATTGACATACCACTCTCTCACTCCCCTTTTAGTTGAGATGTTATTTACAATTCATAAAATTCATTGAAATAGACACCTCAGTGATTTTTAGTATATTCACAGTGTTGTGCAACCAGCACCTCTATCTAGTTCTAGAACATTACATCACCTCAAAAGATACCCAGTCCCCATCAGCAGTCACCTCCACCCCACCTCCCCAGCCCCTGACAATCATTAACCAGCTTGTCTGTGGATGCACCTATTGTGGACAATTCACAAATGGAATCACAGTGTGGCCTTGTGTGTCTGGCTTCTCTCACTGAGCACTGTTTGTTCAAAGCCTGTCCACACTGTGGCGAGTGTCAGTGCCTCCCTCCTTTTCACGGCCAAGTGATACCTCTGGTGTGTGAACAGGCCACACTTTGTTTGTTCATCCATTCGTGGTTGTGTTGACCATGAATTGTGCCATGTGAATGTTGTGCACAATGTTGTGTGAATGTGTGTCTTTAGTTCTTTTGGGTGTGTACTGAATAGCTGGTTTGCTGGGCCATTGGTGTCTCCATGTTTAACTTTTTGAGGAACTGCTGACTGTTTCACACGGCATCTGCTCCATTTTACGTCTTACCCGCGTGGGCAAGAGTCAGTTCTCCTGATCTGGGTTCTGACCTTTTTATGTTGGCACCTCTGCCTTCTCATGGTGTGGGAACCCTGATGGGTTTCTGAAAGCCCACCTGCCTGCTGCCCTGCACTTTCTAGAAAGCCAGTGCACAGCCATTGCAGTGGCCCTGGGCTGGGTCCTGCACTTTTTTTTAATTTTTTTATTTTTTATTGGTTTTGACAGAGAGAGAGAGAGAGATACAGAGACAGAGAGAGAACTGAACTGGGGGAACTCCCCAGTTCAGCATATGGGTCTGCATGGGCCGGGGCCAGGATTTGATCCTTGGTCACTGGTGCTGCAAAGTGAGCGCTCAGCCCACTGAGCCATCCCGGCTTCCCCAGTCCTGCACTTTTGAGACTTTCACAGATAGCATGCCAGCGTGTGGCCTTTGGTCACAGCGAATTTTGGGTCCCAGCGCCCTTGACCACTCCCCTGAGAAAGTGTGTCTGGTATCTTTAACTGACCGACAAGACCAAGTTCCATAGGGCCTGGTGCCCCTGGCAAGTGAGACCACAAAACCAACATTCTGTTCTTGGTATTTTTAAGTAGCAAAAAGCAAAGCGTGCACATTGAAGAAAATGAACATTATAGCAAAGTGTAATGAATGCTTTTGAAAAATCACTCATGGGATGCTGGGATAGCTCATCAGTTTGAATGCTTGCCTTGCAACTGTGAGGTCTGTGGATTGAATCCTGACCCCAGCCCCAGCAAACATGCTGAACTGTATGCAGCACAACTGGTAACCACTGCGATGGCAGCAATGGTTCTTGCCTCCCATGCAGGAGGCCCTCTGTTTGGTTTCTACCCCTCATGACCACACATCCACCCGTGTAGAATAAAACTATGTCACAACTAATGATGTACAACTATGGAGAGTGCTCTGGGCCCTCCACCTTCTCCCTCCCTCCCTCCCTTACATTCTTTCAAACCAATAAAATAACTCTTTAAAAAAAAAAAAAAAAAAGACTACTCAACACCCAGTTGGGTACCATTCACACTTGAGATTCTTCCAGATACCTGAAAACATGATGTGTTTATAAACAGGACACAACACACACTATGGTCCTGTGTCCCCTTGGGAGTGCCCATAGGCCTTCTCTGGGCCCACTCCCACCTGTCAGCCTTCTGGCAGGTCACAGTCCAGTCCTGCAGCTGTGCTTCCAGAACTCTGGATGAGGATTCTGCTCTGGGAAGGGGGATGGGGAGCTGAGAGGGGGCCCTGCAGAATGGTGCTGCCCTGCAGGACAGTGCTGTTGGTGTGCATGGGCTTGGCTTCGCTTTCAGGAAGGCAGCTGCTTCATTGTTACCTGGGGTGGCTCTGCTCAGCCCTCCTAGCCTTGTCCTCAGTCCAATGACATGCTCAATTCTGGGGGAATGTGTCAGGACTGAAGGGTGTCTTCCCAACTCAAAGGAGCTGGCCAGCCTCATTCCCCTCCCCCTCCTGCAGATGATTAGGTCTCCTGGGCAGGGCTGGCTCCTGGAGGTGACAGAGTCCACCCCAGTAAAACCAAGGAGCTGGTAAGTGGTGTTTTTCGTGCATTCTGGCAGGTTTGCAGGTGCCTTGGGGGCCCTTCCGTTTCCTCCCACATAGGTCTCACCAGAGCTTCCAGCCTGAGGTCTCCAACCCCGCATTTCTAGAGCTTCACATCTTCTCACACCCCCTTTGCCCTGACAGCTCTGAGAGGGGAGGCTTGAGGCTGCCGAGAGCATCTTCACTGCCTTTTCCTCCACAATGTCTGAGTTTAGGAAATGTAAAAGTATTATTTTCATTGTAAAGTTTTCAGGTGCTCACAGGGGGAAGGAGGGAAGATGGGGAGGAGAACCTGCACTGAACCCGTCCCAGAGACCACTTCCAGGGCCCCACCCACCTGCAGGGCCCCAGCTTTATGGGGCTGCACCATCTGCCACTTCCTTTCTGTCCATGGTCTGCTTGCTAACCCTGCAAAGGGCTGTGACAGGGTTGCACCATTCCTCTGGGTTGTGTGGCCTGGATGGAGAGCCATGATTACCTCACCATCAGTGTTTCTGTGTAAATCAAAGTCCCCATTCCCCATGCTCTCTCCACTACTGAATGTTACTTCTTATTTGTTTATTGGCCCTGACAGGCTTAGAAGTAAGAGTGTCTATTACTTTAACCTCCATGTCACGTTAGAGTGATATGCCTCTGAGAGGCTGTCTGCATCTCCTGTGGCTTTGCACACTTTTTCTTGGCTCATTCGTTCTGCTTCATATTTTGCCTTTGCCAGTCTCTTGAGTTGCTGCCTGGTACTTGCACAGAAAGCCTCTGTATCCTTGCGCTCACATTTGGGGGCAGGCGCATGGTGACCGCACACATGCTGCCCCCTGGTGGGGTCCCGGAGGTGGGGGTGCATGAGGGGCTGGAACTGCAGTCTTGCCCATGACATTTGAGTAAGAGCCCCTGGTGGGCACTATGTAACGTGTGCTTGAGGAAGGGGCATGACCATGTCGGGGGGAGGCCACTAGGATATGGAGGTTTGGGGTTTGATTATTATTATTTTTTTTATTCATTGTTAAATTTGGGAGGCCAGGATGGCTCAGCTGGTTGAGTGCTTGATTTTCAGCCCTGGGGACCGAGGATCGAATCCTGGCCCCAACCCATGTGGACCCATGTGCTGAGCTGGGGTGTTCTTCCCACAAGGGAGGCCCCCAGTTTGATTCAAGTCCCCCTTCCCCCAGGTTCAGCCCCTGGCTCAAGGGGGTGTGCTTCCCATGTGGGAGGCCCCTGACCCTGTTCCTGCCCTGCACGGCTCCTGCCCAATGTGTGGAATGAAACCATGTTGAAGGCTGATAACTTGCAACTGTAGAGACTGCTCTGGGCCCTCCCCCTGTTATCTGTCCCTGTCTCAGTTTCTCTCTGTCTCTGTCAAAAACAATAAAATAAGTCTTTTTAAAAATTGTTAAATTTATTGGGTTGACATTGGCTAGCAAAAATCACATAGGTTCCAGGTGTACAATTCTATATTGCATTGTCCATGCATTGCATTATGTGCTCACCCAGAGTCAGTTCTCTTTCCGTCGTCATATATTTGATGCCCCCTCTCTACTTCCCCACCCCCTCCCCCTGTACCCTCAAATAACTGCTAAACCATTGACTGTGTTCATGAGTTTTTGTTTGTTATTTTGCGTTTTATATTCCACCTATAAGGAAGTAATATTTCTTGATTTTTTAAATCTGACTTATTTCACTTAATATGATGGTTGTCACAGATGACTATATTTCATCTTTTCTTATCACTGAGTAGTATTCCATTGTTTTTGGTTGTTTCCACGACTTGGCCACTGTGAATAGTGCTGTGATGAACATTGGGGTATATATGTCTTTTTGAATTAAGGGTTTCAAGGTTTTTGGGTAGATACCCAGAAGAGGGATTGCTGGGTCATATGGAAATTTCATTCCTATGTTTTTTAAACTTATATAAATTTTTTGTTTATTTTTGACAGAGACAGTAGGAGGAGGGCCCAGAGCAGTCTCCATAGTTGTAGGTCATCAGTTTTTGAAATGGTTTCATTCCACACAGATGGGCAGGGAGGCCCACCCCCACAAAGTGGGAGCCAAACCCAGGATCTCCCACACGGGAAGCTTGCCCCAGTGAGAACCTAACTGGGGGCCTCCCGCATGGGAAGCACACCCCGGTTCAGCATATGGATCCACATGGGCTGGGGCCGGGATTCGATCCATGGTCTCCAGGGCTGCAAAGCGAGCGCTTAACATGCTGAGCCATCCTGGCTTCCCTCCGTTCCTAATTTTTTGAGGAATCTCCATACTGCCTTCCATAGTGCTTATACCAATTTACATTCCCACCAGCAGTGTTCCTTTTTTTCCACAGCCTCTCCAGCACTTCTTTTTTTTTTTTTTTTAAGATTCACTTTATTGTTTTTGATAGAAACAGAGGCAGAGAGAGAGAGAGAGAAGGGGGAGGGCTCAGTGTAGTCTCCATAGTTGTACATCATCAGTTTTTGACATGGTTTCATTCCACACAGGTGGGTGGGGCCGCACGAGGCAGGAACTGGGCTGGGGGCCTCCTGTGTGGGAGGCACCCCCCTCAAGCCAGGGGTCAAGCCGGAGGGCAGCACATGGGTCTGCATGGGCCAGGCCCGGGATTTGATCCTCAGTCCCAGGGGCTGCAAAGCGAGCGCTTAACCCGCTGAGCATCCTGGTTTCCCTGTTATTTCTTGTCTTGTTGATTATAGCCACTCTAACAGGTATGAGGTGGTATATCATTGTAATTTTAATATGCATTTCCCTAATTGCTAGTGATGTTAAGCACTTTTTCGTATATCTGTTGGCTGTTTATATGACTTCATGGGCAAAATGCCTGTTCAGGTATTCTGCCCATTTTTTAATAGGATCGTTTGTCTTTTTTGTTGTTGAGCTGTATGATTCTTTATATATTTTAGATATTAGGGAAGCCAGTGTGGCTCAGTGGGTTAAGTGCTTGCTTTGCAGCTCGAGTTCGAGAATTTAATCTTGGCCCCGGCCCTGTGGAGCCATATGCTGACCGGGGGTGTGGCCCCCAGTTCTCTTCTTGCCAGGATGAGCCTCCCATGTGGGAGGCCCCTGGCCCAGTTCCCACCCTGTGTGGCCCCTGCCCACCTGCCCACCTATGTGGAACGAAGCTATGACAAAAACTGATGACATACAGTTACAGAGACTACTCCGGGCCCTCCCACTTCTCTCTGTCTCTGTCTCTGTCTCTGTCAAAAACAATAAAATAAATCTTTAGATACTAGCTCCTTATCAGAGGCATTGTTTGCAAATATTTTCTCCCATTTGATTGTTTTCCTTTTTACTTTGTTGATGGTTTTCTTTACTATGCAGAAGCTTTTTAGTTTGATACAGTCCCATTCATTTATTTCTGCTTTTACTTACCTTGCCTTTGAGGTCAAGTTCATAAAGTGCTCTCTTAACCTAACGTCTATACATTTAGTACCAATGCTTTCTTCTATGCAGTTGATTGTTTTGGGTCTTATGTGGACCCAATCCACTTGGAGTTAATTTTGGTATACGGTGACAGTTCACAGTCCAGATTTGTTCTTCTGCATGTGGTTTTCCAATTTTTCTAGCACAAGTTACTGAAAAGGCTTTCTTTTCTCCATTGTCTATTTTTTGCTCCTTTGTCAAAAATAATCTGTCCGTATATTTGTGAGTTTATTTCTGTGTTTTCAGTTCTATTCCATTGGTCTGTCTATTTTTTTGCCAATACCACGCTGTTTTGATTTTTTTTTTCTTTCTTTTTTTTTTTAAAGATTCATTTTATTGATTTTTGACAGAGAGAAACAGAGAGAAGGGGGAGGGCCCAGAGCAGTCTCCATAGTTGACATTAGTTTTCCATATAGTTTCACTCCACAGGTGGGCGCGGGGCTGCGCAGGGCAGGAACTGGGCCAGGAGCCTCCCACATAGGTCCCAACAAGAACTGAACTGGAGGCACACCCCAGTTCAGCATGTGAGTCCACACGGGCCGGGGCTGCGACTCG